>CATIWR010019507.1:0-45723 GCA_949677035.1 Omphalea diandra | reverse complement strand
ACACACACACACACACACACACACACACACACTACATATTAGGACCTTTACACATTGAACAAGTTGGAGAGGAAACTTTAAACCTATCATAAAAATTGGTTATATCAAAGGTGAGTATAAGCTATAATTGAATTCTATTCTAGACATTGTGTGATTGAATTGTGATATTTTACATATGAATACAAGTCAAGTGAGAATTATATGATTTACATGCTATATCATTGTGAATTAATATTTGCATATGAAACTAAAAAAAATGTTATAACTAACTTGTTAAACATTTGTAAATCACTGGACAAAGGGACAAATTTGTCATATCATGACGAATGTTATTGATCAAATGAGATCATATGAATCACTTGTTATATGCTAACTAACAAAATTAAATGTCACCTGATTTACATGAATTTCCCAAAACAGTGTTTGCATTGCATGGTCATGTGTAAATTCAAAATAAACTATCGCATTAGCACTTGCATAAGTCAATAATTGTAATATATCTTAATAATAATTGATTGTTTAATTATACCATTATAATTTGATTATTATTTTTATTCACCAAGTTGCGACTCACCAAATCACAATTATTTTTTTTAGATAGTGAAACATAACATGTGGACATTTTGAAGAATAAAATTTGGACACAACGTCGAGCACAAGTCGTTGGCTGAATTCTCACACACACACTCTCTCCCCTAATGTCATGTGCATATATCTAAATAAAAATCAATTTATAGTCACTTGTGCTTAACATATATGTACATTAAATAAAACTTTGTTAATTATATATAAATGATAAGTTCACCTTTATACATATAAATATTTGGATATAAATACTATGATATAAATGAAAATGGTTTACATTGTTAAACTTTTTAAATTGCTTTTACTTGAAAATTTTTCTATATTATTGAATTTTTTTATATTTTTTATTAATTATTTAAATATTTAATTATTAATTTACTTTATGCATATCAAAATAAAAATATATTATATTCTCACTTATCAAAAATATTATGTTATCAATACAATTACATAGTAAATGAGAAACACTCATTTAAAATTGAATATGAAATCAAAATTTATGATATACATTGATATCGATTTAATTACATCAAAATATATTTACTACATAAAAAAAATTTAATCTTAAAATTAGCGGTGCCTTCTATGCTTGAATCACACTTCGTTTGTACTTGGAAACAAACTTTATGGATCTGTGTGCATCTCTTAAGTACAAATGGAAGGAGTACAGCTTTGATCTTTAGCCTTTCGAACCAAATGCCAACTATAACGACTTCAAATCGATACAGAGGTTGAAATGTAGTGTAACATAACCTGAAGGCATTGCTTCCTCTATCTAAAACTACCTTAACCGAATCTTTGATGGGTCAAGATGCCTCGCCTTATTTGGTTCGGCTGACAGTGTCATCCTCTCAAGTAAAGGAGTTGACAACAAGAAATTATTCTCTGTCCCTTTGATTTGGATGTCTCTTTTTCTTCTCAGCTCACGGAGGGAATCAGTTCCCCTTCAGCAATATAGAACCTTGGTTCATCGCCTGGCTGCTAGGGTTCAAGCCCCTTTGACTTGGGGGATCAACATTAACTATGCCTAACATTCTTGAGGCTGTTCTTTCAATTGGGGTTGCTTCTAACTTTTCAGCAGAGCTTAGTTTTGATACACAGTCTACTTGTTTATGCTCTCTAAGCTTTTCTCCAAGAACTTTGATCCGTCAACAACAAGATAAATACCGAAGCCTTATAGTTCCTACTATGAGCTATGCATTTCTTTGTAATACAGTTAACAAAATAGAACCTTTTGTTGAAGTAACTGAGCATCTGAATTATTTCTTTCCCATGCATCAAACATTTGCTTAGAATTTTTCTGGCCAAGGGTGGAGAGAATTTCTACACAATAGTTAAATAAATGACAAGAACGTTCACATTTGATCTTTTATTCCTGAAATCTCTTCTTCTCTTTGAACCTTTCCTTTCTATACTATGTGTGTGAGTGATGCAAATGTGCGTGAGTGATAATTAAATAATAGTAATTTAATAATAGCAGTAAAATTCAACCTTTTGTTGGAGCATCCATAAATGAAGCTCAAATTCCTTTTCTCTTTCTTTCATTGTTTTCTCAAGCTCCGTGACCTGTATATATTCAGCCCTAAACTTCTCTGATGATCATGACATCTTCGCATAAATTTGTAATGAATGAAGTACAATTCCCTTCACATTCATATAAAAATCAATTCATGGACTAACATGAACTGGTAATACTAGAACCAATAAGGACATGAATGTTCAAACCAAAATAGTAATACTAGAACCAATAATAATTTAAAAATACTGGTAATAATATTAATCATGATAGTTTCTGCAAAGGTGATCTTTGCCTTTCGCCTTACGTTCTAGGTTGAGGAAGTTATCTTCTAGCTTGCGCATTGCATCATCTTTAGAAATCAATTCTTGCTTTGCTTTATCAAGCGTCAGAATTTAACCAGAACGTAAAAAAGAAGGTACAGAATATTAGCTCATTGACCAACAACAGCAATAATGATATTAAATTAGTTAACATCTATAAGCTTACTGTTGTTTTCAGCTTTTGTAGCTCAGCTATAATAATCTGCTTCTTTACAGGACCTAACTCAACCCCTCGAACTCGGGTTGCAAAGTTAAAGAACTTAGTGCCTCACCAAGAACATGCTCGGAAGGGCTGATTTGCAGAAACATCAGGGTTTTTGAATCTCCCCCTGCAGCATATGCATAAAATTGGTCTAAATCTAATTATAAAACTGAGTGAAGCATCCCATCTCAATAAAATTCTGGAGTTGACAATGTGGATAAAGACCTAGTGCTTAAATTGATTTCCTCGATGAGTCTTACTAATTTTGAAGTCAATACAATATTTTTGCTATTTACCAATGATGCACTGTTTTCATGGATTTGGGTTGTCTGCAGCTACTAACCTAGTGAGTCCTGAAGTAAATATGTGAGCTTTGAGTTCCTGTAAAAGGCCAACTAATTAGTTAGAACAATACATTAGCAGGTCATGTTTCTACAACACAGATCAAGAATCAAATCAAACCTGTAAGGAACATGGCTGCTTTTAGTTGCCAAAGCAGAAATTACATCACCGAGAGCAGAAAGTGATCTGTTGATATTTTGAGCTTCCTTGAGTCGTTCACTTTGCTCCTCAGTTTTCGCTAGCCTCTCACTGCCAGCCAAATCTACAAGCCACAGCTTGCTCCTGGTGCACTCACCACTTATTAAATTCTTTGCTCTCACCTATGTACACAGCATGCTGAAGATGTTGGACATGTATGTTTAAATTAATAAGGGAAAATACAAATACAGAGTCTTTTAAGGGGCAAAGAGCCAAACACAAAATAGATAAATAAAAAGAATATTACATTAGCAAAAAATTATACTGAATTGAAGCATGAGGGATATAAAGTTCAAATTAACACGAACCAATGAGATCGACTACTATGTTCATTCACATTGTTTGATCATACAGCTTTTGCGTTACTTCCAGTCTGCAAAAGATCCCAGACTTCCTTAATATTCTCAACCTTTGCTTCAACTATCCCCTGGCACATGATGAACGCCTTCAGAAACTTGCTTTATTTCCAACCTAAAGACCAATACGAATTGAGATAAACTCATCTTCTTGAAAGTTTCAAGGATGAAACCGTAAGATATTACTACCTTCCAAACTAAGAGCCAAATGCCTAGGCTACCAGTGATGTAAAGTTTCTCAGACATTGTAATGTTACCTCTTTGCTGTTGGTGAGGTAGCAAGCAAGTCTCTGATTTGCTCATTATAAACTTCAAGCACGCTTACAGAAATGTCATCTATGACAGCTCCTTTCCGTTCGTCAGCTCTTCTGAATAAAGTCTGCCAAGTCCAGTAATTGACTCCTCTATTTTCCTGCGTGCCTTCCATAGTGAAAGTTTTTCCCGTCCCAGTTTGTCCATATGCAAATATACACACATTGTAACCATCTAATACTGAGGTAACCATAAGGGAAACATCCGCAAAAACATCAACTGTTCCAATAAATAAAATATAAAGTCAAAATTATTGACTAACGAATTATGCAACACTGGAACCCAGTAGCTTCAAAAGCTATTGTTTCTCAGAAAGTTTGGTGAAAAAGAAAACCTTGTTATGCTAGTGCATACCTTGATCATCCCTAGGTGTGTAAACTCGATCAAATTTGAAAATTTTCTTCATGGAAGTATTTGTCAGTATCCCAATATCCCCGTCCTTGGCTGCATTAAAATCTACCACCGTTTGATATCCAGCAGATGCCTCCTCCTTGCTCAGTGGGCGGCAGCGACAGGAAACTCTAATGTCCCCTGAAATATGAAGTTAATGACAAAAGCTTATGACGGCCAATCAACAACGTGAGTAGTAGTATCAAGTCTTAGAGCATCAAATGTACCTTTGGCTTCTTGAACTTCATTAAAAAGCTTTTTCCTCATCATTTGCTCCTCATTATACTTCAACTTGAGATCATCGTACTGAGATACTATAGTTTAAGGTGCAATGTTAATCTAAGAAACTGTAAAACAGAGAAAACTAAAAAAGTACTTACATACCTAACGCTTGAACTGTGAAGATCAACTTATTTAATTTGGAAATCAAACTGGCACGGTCATTAGCTTCATTAGATAGCTGAGAATATTCTATCTTCATCATCTGTCAATGTATTCACAATTGTCATTCCACCGTTCAAGAAAATAAATACTTGAACATGCTCGGACAAAAGATTTTCAGATCCCATACTAGAAGATTTACCTTTAGTTTCCCTTCCAATTTGTCAATTGCTGCAGACCAAAATCTCTTGTCACATTCATATCGGCTAGAATCATCCCTCAGTTTTGCTGCTTGTTTTTCTATAGCTTGATCTATCCAAAACATTATGCAAGATCAGTTTCACATCTGTCTTCCCATTACAAGTTTCAAATGCCAAATAGGTCCACCTCACCTAAATACATATTCTGGAAGAAACTTATTGTCGAGCTCCATCCTAGTCTTCTCTAGTTGTTGATTAGCAGATGTTAATGACATCCAAGCCTCATAGCATTCGTTTGCCTTAAGTTGGCATTGAGCCTTTAATTCTTCTACCAACTTCTCATACTCGGGTGTAGATTTCATAGTCATTACTTTGTTCTACAGATCACATAAAATTAGAAAACTATTGTAAGCAAAAACTCCAACCTCTCAAAGTCCTAACACCTTTAATAACAAATTGCATCTAACCTGAGACAACGGAATCTTTATCTCAGCAGCACAATTGGTTCACATTACATGTTCATATTTCACCTGTGATGCTACATTCAATTTACAAAAGAAGCATGTTAAGTCTAAAAAGTAATCCCAGATCAAAAAAAAGACCACCAATATAGCAAATCAAGAATATACAAAAAAGAAAGCTTTACTAGGTAATCCTGGGGCCTTCCTTGTGCAAATCCCACTAACAATTGGGCTTCCAATAATTCCCTGAAACCTTATCAAAATCACCCCATCCTCGCCCTCCCCAATATTAACTCTAACATCCACCACTTGCAATGGCTTGTTGGCCCCAACGATAGCATTGATATCAAGCTCAGATAAAACCTGCCAAATTTTTCGGAGACAAAAACAAGTAAATTAAAAAAATCCCAATAAAAAACCAATGAGCCTATAGGTTAGTGGTATTGGTGTCGTAGGTTGCAAGTTCAGCCAAATCAACCAAAAAAACATCCCAAGAAAAGAAGTGAACTTGCCTTGTCTTCCTGAATAAAGACATCAAAGACTCTCATTCCTTTAGGGCCATTAGAGTTTACAATTTCCGCAAAGTGGAGATCAACAAAATATTCTCCAGCGGTTAAATTGGTGAACCGATAACAAAAGTTACCAAACCGGGCAGGCTGGTAAATAGAAGGAATATCACCACCGTTAATTATACTTTCTGCTGGTCTTAAAACATCCCGACCCTGGAAACAGCTATCACCCTTTATATCAATCTTGAAATTCCCTTTCCCTTCTTTCTTTATAGCCCCACCTCCAGCATTTGTAAATATCAAAGAATTTTCTGTTTCAAGATCAAGAAACGCAATAGTATTAAAGAAAGAAAAAAGAAAAGGAAAAGGAAAGAAAGATTAAAGACGAAAATGAAAAGAAGGAAGGATCCTGTGCAATGAGATATTGTTATTATTAAACCTGACTGGATCAGCTTTGAACCAGAAACACAGAGCACTGAGTCCACGGAATCTTGATTCGAGTCTGCAGTTTCCATTTGTTTTCTTTATTTTTAGGATTTATAAGAAACTTAAAGAAGAAGAAGAATTGGAGCGGGATTCTTTTGTTTGATTTCTTGCCTTTAGGATGCACAACGTCTATTCGTTAATGATTTTAAATTTGAAATTTATGGGACCGTTAATTCTTAGTGTATAGAAGAGGCTCCCGTCAACGTTTCAAAGAAACAAATTGTAACAACGAACGCAATTATGGACGACCTGATCCAATCACATTTAAAGAGAAGAAATAAATCTATATACAATTTTTTTAGACTATTTTATACACAGACAAAAATCCTTTTTTTTCTAAAAAAATAAAAGTTTTCTTTCAAAAAAAAAAAATAAAAGTTTGAATTTGAGTGAAAAATATATAAATGAGGTCTGGATGAGTTGCCAAAGCATGTTATTAAATTTTCTTGATATTATGTCAAGTCGTTTCCTTATTTTTCTAACTCAGTAACTTAGTAAACAGTAGATATAAAATACTAAATTTATATTTAACGGGAGTTCGTATAATTACATATATGTAAGTTAATCTCTTTACTATAAAATTTTTTTAAAAAAAGATAGAAATCATAAATAAATAGGATATCGATGAAAATTGATTTCAAAGAAAAATAGCACTCAAATCGCAAGCAAAATTCACCAACAACATTTAATAATGTGACATGAAATTAGAAATAGAAACCCCACAAAAAGAAGAAGGGATTTGCATTAAAACTAAAAGATTTGACCAACAATATGAAATTCAGTATAATAAATGCAATTTATTTAAAATTGGAGTAAGGGTATTGAAAGCATAAAATAAAATCAATAAAATAAATCTAGATTAAATCTAAATTTTAAGAGCAAAAATATTATTGTATTTGGTTTGAAAGTTTTAAACTAAGTGACATATTAATAGCTTTTTGTGCTTAGAGGTTAAGGAATAAATAAAAAGTGCATTTTTTTTATTGGATTAACATGTAGCCTTATAGCATATTTTAGAATTTTTTTTATGATACCATCCACTAGTATAATATGTTTGAATTTTTATGGCACGGACTTTTGGCTATTTTGACATCCTTCAAGAATAGATGACGAACTTTCTCTCTTTCTCAATCTATAATCCTCTAATTTGCATTTGCTGCAGTTATGCTTTCTTCACAAATGGATAGTTCACCTACTGTCATTTAGGATGGGACATCCAACTTGAAGCTGAAATAATATGAAATAAACAGAGATATTTTATTTTTATAATTTTCCAACCAACAACAGTTTCGTGTTCTACTCATAACTTTTTGAAGCATTTGTCGTAAATCAATCGATATTTTATTTTCTGCCATTTGTGCTATCTATCGTGTATTGGCATTTCATCTTTTTTTTTTTTTTTTTTTTTTTTTATTGAGACATTAAATCAAGAGATTAAGAAAAAAAAAAAATCTAAAGTAAACATAAGAATTATTTCAAGTGGTTAAAAAGGTTTTTTTTAATTATTCATTTGAATTTGATTTTTGAAACCGAAACCTATAAATATACTTGATGCAAATATAAAAATGAGTTTTTAAGATCGTTTAAAAAATTTTAATATTCTCAATTGCCATAAGTTTATTTGAAAATATATTGATTATATAAAAATGAGGAAAAAAATAATTGCATGATATTTTATCCAACATGACCCAAAGAAAATATCTCATTTACACCATCAACAAGTGAAATTTGATTGAGAACAAAGGGATGCAGTGTGTCTGAAGAAGAGGACCTGATTCTGTAAAAGCTTGTAACAACATCCCTTTTCTCGGCAGGACATTTCCATTCACAAGACTATCAATTGCAGCATCAGCAGGGTCAATCTTATACTCTTGCACACAAGTCTTCTTATTCACTTAATTCACTCCACTTGTGCTTGAAAAATCTGGTGAAGTAACAATTCCAAAGAAGGAATCAACATGGGATTGGATAGTATGCGTTTCAAGTAGACTGGTAGATTCAGAAAAGCTGGAGTTGGCCTTGGTGAGGGTAACATTGTTAAGAAGTTTGTGCAGCTTATTTTTAGCCTCATCTCTATCTCTGTATGCAATCTTGAGGAGTTGTGTTAGACACTTTATATGCTCCTTGTGTTTTCTCATATCTTCACTTGCTTCAACCTTCAGTGACTCTAGCTCAATTGTTGTGTTTGTTAGTTTCTGGTTCAACTCATGAATGATCTACCAATTCGAAACAGATTCACTAGTTCTCAGGGATGTAAATGTTGTTAATTTCATGCCAAATCCAATAAGGCATATGGATTAAAACATTTCACTTGCTATGAACCAAAGGGAGAGTTTATTATTTTTTGCATGGAAATAAATTATCATTGGTGCCTTAAACATTCTGTTTGTTTAAAATCATATATTCTCATTCGTCAAAAATAGAAATTTTAAATAAAAATAAAGAAGAAATAATATTATTTCAAATCTCAACTTAAACTAAATGCTTAAAATTCAAGTCTCAGAATTGTTATCTTTTCACTAATTGTTAATGGATACACATAATAAAATGTTAATTCTTTTGAAAGGTTTTTTTTTAAAAAGAAATAAGAAAAGATGATAGTGATCAAACAATCATAACTTCAAAATTAAAATTGACTTGGGTGTGGTTCCCTAACTCATGCCATGAAATATCCCTAGTTTCTATTTTAATGTCAAAACAATAACAAATATATATCATTTGGGAAAAGTGGAAATAATGATAGGGATAAACTTGTTCCAGATTTTTTGTTAATTCTAATGGCAAAATGAACCAAAGATAACAAGGTAGAGAGATTAGAGAACAGAACCCGCCTCTTGATAACTCCACATGGCTCCCATCTCCACCATTTTTATTCCTCTCAAGCAATATTAATCAAGGCAGGGGACTTAAAGAAGTAACTGTTGACACATCTATAGTAGATGATGATGGTGCACAAAAAAAGAAATTAATCCAAATAGTCAAGGAAAAAAGACCAAAAATGAAAACTTCCCAATTAGAGTCGAACTTAAATGTTACGTATGGTTATGTGTATTTTATGTGGGTGATTACTTTGATCTTTCTTTGCCATTAAGTCAACCTAAGAAATCTTAGATATGGAAAGTGCCCATAAAAGAGGCCGAGAAAGGTGAAGTAAGAAGGGAAAATGGTAATTGGGAGACAAATTTTTAAATATAGAGAAGGTGAGTCTTGATGAATTTTTTTTTTCCCACTTTTTGCGTCATAAATATGTATATATATTTTTTAAGAATATAAATATTATATATACTTTTCCTAATGAGCTTAGTTTTTCTCATTCCTTTTTTCTTAATTACATTCCATCGTCTTTTTCAATTTAATAAGATGAAATTAACCAATAAATTAATATATTGATAATTAATTTTAATCTCAAATTTTATTTGAGATAAAAACAAAGAAGTTGTGAATCGTGAAATTAACTATTTGACCCATAAATTATCAAAATCTCTATTTATTTATCATGTAAAATTACCTAATTCAAATTACTGTAAATGAAAATAATAAATTATTAAAAATGTAAAAAAATTAAAAATAAGACTAAAATTTAATTATATTTAAAATAATAATTGTATATATTTAATTATTTTAATATTTTAATTTTATCAATATACAAAAATATTTATTTTAAACAATATATTCAATGTAACTGCACAATGTACGAAAAAAACCATTATGAAAGCACATTATATATATATATATATATGAAATCAAAAAGAAAAATATTCATTTGTAGCTTTTAAATCAACATATAATTTGTTTCGTTTCACTAATTTGCTTTGTATAGAGCTTTTCTAGTCTTGTATGTATTATACTCTCATTGATTGCTTTAAAATGTTGCTCGTTGTGCTTATTGCTTAGGCTTATCAATCAAAAAAATTCAAATTTTTAAGTATTTTGGTGATTATATTTAATTATTTTAATTTTAGTAAATTTAGCTAATTTTACAAAGTTTTTAACAATTATGACTAATTAAGATTTTGATCAAAATTAGATGATATATATATAATTAATGATATATCATCCATGTAAGATTGAATTTTAAAATTAATGGGACTCATTCAACACATTTTTATTAAAATTCAATCTTATATAGATGAAATATTATAGATCATGTCATCTAATTTTAACCAAAATCTCAAATTGCCTATAATTACCAAAAATTTTATAAAATTGACTAAATTTATCAAAGTTAAAATAATTGGATATAATTGTTAAAACACACAAAAATTTGAATTTCTTTCACCAATTGGCCTATTGCTTACATTGTTATAGAGTGTTTCTCCTAGCAAGGAGTTCAAGATCTTTATCGCACTAAGTAGTTTTGCTTGACCTTATCAAAATGCTCAAGGAATCAAGCTCCAATAAATCCTTATATGCAATCAAATATATATATATATATATATATATATATATATATATATATATATAACTGAATTTACTAAGTTTTTTTTTTATAAAAGTTCATGTAAGTTGATTTGTCACGTTACGTGATATATCATTTTATTTTGATTAATTTGAATTTTGGCTAGATTTGCTAAAATTTTATTAGTTTTGACTAATTTTACCAAAATTAACAGGATTGATCAATTTTTTCAAAATTTAAAGAGGTTTGGATTATATATATATATATATATATATACATGTTGATTGATTTGCCACATTATGTGATATATCATTCTATTTTGATTAATTAGAATATTGGCTAGATTTGTTAAAATCTTATTAATTTTGACTAATTTTGCCATAATTAAAACGATTAACCAATTTTATCAAAACTTGAAAAGGTTTGGATTATATATATATATATATATATATATATATATATATATATATATATATATATATATATATATTTGATTCAATATAAATAATAATGCATTTATTTTTTACATATAAAATCTTTTATTAGTTAATGATTAGTCTAGCTCATATATTTCAGATATAAACAACAATTTTCAAAGTGATTTGATATTTAATGCTTCATATCCTAATTTCAAGCTTTCTTGTATAGAGATTATATCAGACAAAACCAATATTCCATGTCAGTACATTTTAGCCAAGAGTCAAATAAATATTTTCTGCGAAACAACAACGAAGCCTAAGTTTTTCCTATAAACATAAATTAATTCAGCACTAGTTTTTCATGCACTAAAATAAATAATAGTTTGCATGGACCTCGAAGGTCATAATTCTACACTAATATGTTAGTTTAGTGGGCAATGCCATATTATCTTCTGCAGTATAGCCTTCCCCGAGCATCGTCCTTGATTACTCCATGAAGGGCATCAGGAAAATCATTGGGCCACAGAACTACATCACTTTTCTCAAGAACCATCCTTGAAAGATAATCAGCTGCTTTATTAGTTTCACGCCAGGAGTGAGATATGAGGTACTTCTCAAACTTCTTTAGAAGTGTCCAAATGTGCTTCAAGCACTTATAAGCTCTTCCACTATGATGCTGCTCTCCGTTAATGGTTTTCACAACACTCATAGAATCAGACTCAACCCATATTACTTTAATCCCAAGACGTAAGGCAAGAATAAGACCTCTCCATATAGCCCATAATTCAACTAGGAAAATATCATCTAGAGGAGCTTTAGAGACAAAAGCACATATTGCATCGCCTTTATGATCACGAAGCAAACCGCCAAAACCTGCTTTTTCTCGATCTATAGATCCATCAGTGTTTAACTTAATCCATCCAACATCTGGCTTTTTCCATTTGCACCATTTAGTTGATCGAGCAATGGGCCTTATAAGGCCACTCAACCTTTCAAGGTTGACTAGGTTTCCAAGCAAAATCATCCCATTGTTTCTGTCAGCTATGAGAGAAGAACCGTTGTATGTTAAGTGGGATGCCAATTCTTTAGCTCTTTCTTCTTCCTTATCCTTGTGCTTCTTTCCTCGGAGGTGTTTCTTTAAGCATTTTTCATTAGGAGTGCTTATCAGACAAACAGCGCAGCTCCATTCCTTTTGGACTTTGCTCGAAACAATTGGCTTATGGTCCCTCTTTATGTGGTCATAGTTGGGTATGAATTCCCCCTGTCAAAAATAATTATAAAAGTGAACATTTAAAAAAAAAAAAAACTATACATTAACCCTTTCACAAGATGCTTATCATTTCATATGTTAAGTGCCCCAATAAGTCAAATGCAATTTACAAGGCAAAAGAATATTATTCCATGTATTTGTTATGAATAAGGCTTGATTGGCCAAAAGAATCACATTTATAGGATTTGAAGCCTTAGTAATTAATACACTAAGATGCATGGATTCCTTAAGGCTGGCTGGCATTTCATCAACACCAATACAGCTTACAAGAGTACCTGGCAAATGATGGTTTTTTTGTATTCTTCTTGTTCATCCAAGGTTATGTCTCTATCAATCTCATCAACAAAGGTCTTCTGCCCACTAAATGAGAACCATGCGCTTGTTGGGACGAACAGGACGTTCCATATCAGACAAAAAATCTGGGAGCTTTTCAATGCATAAGTTCTGAAAAAACACTTGTAGATATAAGAAGCACCACGAAAATAAGGTATCACCAACAACAGAGTAGATATACCCTTCACATAAGGCCAGAAAGGGAGCCTGTCATGAAACCATATAAAGCAGAAGCTTATAAAAAACTCCTTGAACTCAAATATTAAGCACTTGTAATGGGCCCAAGAACATGTTTTGCAGGTATCTAGTAAACACTCACAAAAACCAATCTCGCCATTAAGTGAACCTCCATTGTGCAATTATGGAAGCTTAAACTCTGATGTTCCAATGAGAAAGAAACAATATATGTGAGATTAATTGGAAGTTCCACACACAACTAGCAATACTAATTTGTCACATGCTAAGTTAATATAGAATTTAGGAAATTCCTCGGTCATACTTCTGAATTCTGATCTTAATTTTGTCTTATTCATCACTTAGTTATACTTTCCCAGACTTATCATCAAAAGAGTCCGATGAAATGTGCTCCTAGAAATTGATAAAGGTAGAACCTCTAATTTTCTAGAGTAGGACAATTCTTAAAACTGATTAGACTGATAACAATGGAAAGTAAAACCAAGTATAGAGATCTCACACATAGCCATTTCGAACCCAAAATCGAGGAAATCAAAAGCAGCATCCAGAACATCAAGTCAAAGAGTGATAACAAGGCCCGAATACTAGAATGAAAAACAAAGTCCTACCACAGAATAATCTTCGCAAGAGTGTGCTCCAAGATAGCGAAAAAAGCAAACAGAACCCAGAAAGTCAGACATTGCTGATTTTTGGCTTGCGAACCAATCTCCATAGCCCAGAACGAAGCATACCTATTATAAGCAAGGAAAACTCAATATTGGGAACTAAAGAGCATGAAAGAGAAAGATGAGGAATATAGGAGCAAGGACCACTTACAAGGGACAAATCATAATAAACGAAGGCCTGCAAAACCAAGAAAAAGAGAAACACATACTAAATCAAGACAGTAACGCTGTCAACTGAGCCTAATATCATAAATTCTTTATCTTATAACAGCTAAATTTTGGAAAAAGAATGTATACCAGGAAATAAAATTTAACAATTTTGCTAGCGACACCAGGAGGAGGGCTTTCCAAGCCATTACTGCTACTTGATTGTTGATCCTGGAATTTTAGATTTTCATTTTACCCGAAGGCTGTAATAAGGAGTAAAGTTGAAAGCTTTATAGTGGCGTGGCGAGGTAGGTAGCTTTTCAGGTGGAGGACGACGAAGAAGGGGGGAAGATTGGGAGTTAGAGGGGAAACGGCCGGTTCAGATTTTATCAAATTTTAATAAACTAATTTTTTTATACTTAAAACTGAATCGAACCAAAATTTTGCAAAATTCAAATTAATCGAACAAATTAAATTGAAATTTATATTTTTATAAATCAAATTAAACTTATAAAAATTTGATTTATTTCAGTTTGTTTTAATTAAATTACATATATTTTAAATTTAATTCGATTTAAATTGATTTGATTTATTAATTACTTCGGTTAATTTAATTTTTTCATTTTTATCTAAAAAATTGAACTAACAATCAAATTTTTTAAAATTATAACTGAAACAAACATATTTATTAAGGAATTAAATCGAACCGAATCAACTTGATTCGGTCAATTTTTTTGATTCGGTCGGATTTTTGTTCACCCTTATTGGGAGTCAAACTTTCGGTCTGGAGGACGTTGAAGAGAGGAAATCTGAATTTTACCCTTAAGCTATTAAATTCTTTTTTATCAACAAAAAAAAAAAAAAAAAAAAAAGAGCATTTGCAATGGGCTTCTTTCGTACTAGAAGAATTTACATCACATGAAAATAAATTCCCTTGGAAACACGTCTTGTCTTTCGGAAAACCTAACTCGCATGGTATATTTCACTTTTCATTCATGCACTTTGGAATGTATTTGAGCAGCACAAATATTTCATTACTATCGTAAACCCCGCAACGAACAGCCAGTTCAAGATTCCCATTAACTATTAATGAAACAACACAACTAATATTTTAACATTAATTTGACGTTACCAAATTGTAGACAATCGGAATGGTAGAATAGATGAAATTATAGCTCCAATAATTGCAGAATGGAAGAAAATGGTACAAAACAGTTGTGTTGGGATAATAAGAATGATAAATATGAAATGATAACTTCATTAGGACAATTCACCCAAAAAGATAGATGTGAAATGACTAATACTACCACTTCAATAAATATAAAGAAAAGAAAACATAAATATAAAGAAAATTCTCAACTTTTTACCCAAAAAAAGAGAGAATTCTCAACTTTTTTAACAATCTGAAATTTGAGTTCCAGTTAATGGAATAAGGCTCTCGTATGAAACTAAGAAATATAAAATTTTCTCAAAGTAAAAAAACAGTTTTCTTAAAACAATAAAATTGCTAATTAGAATTTTTAGTATTCCTATTTATAAATAGAATTATTTTAAAAAAAACACAGTAAAAATATCCTAAACAATAATTATTCTCTTCTCTATCCCAAAATAAAATAAAATCTGTCTTGAATTGAAGCCAAACAATAAAATAAAAAAGAATATTATTCTTAGTGATCAAGTCCTAATTGGTGCCATGCTCTCCTAGTTTTGAAAAAACGCGCCGTCGAGTCTTCGTCGTTTTTATCTAATCCTTCAAAGCGTGTTAACAAATTAGCAACATTAAAGGTAGGTCACACGGTAAATCTCCAAGAAGTTTACAAGTATTTTCAGTAATACGTTTTAATTCCATCTGCCATAGGTTATAACTTGCCATAGTCCTTTTGTAAATCCTTATTTCCTCCTTTTGTAAATCCTTATTTCCTCGAATGAATCCATAAAAGAGCACCTTGCTTGAAAGTAAGCTTGCAAAATTTATTAGCTTATTGCTTATAATCTTCACGCTGCTTTGAAATTCAGCATCACCACTGAATTGTCGGTGAATACCTTTCAGAGCAAGCCCAACAAAGGTGATAAAAATGTTCGAATTTTTTTTTGTGTGGACTAATATTAATTATTGGTTTATTTTAATTTTTTATAAAACATACTGAATAATATAGTTTATTGATTAGTGGGTAAACCCAATTAAAATAGTGATCAAATGAGTTATGAGCTTATGACACCTTTAGTTGACCAATATAGAAGACGGTCTATGTAAACCTAATTTAACATGGACATGTGATGGGTGAGCCTATTAAATTTATTATAAATAGGCTAAGTTCTCTCTCATGTCTTCTAACCCTAACCCTAGTTGCTATACCCATTAGTAGCCGTCTTGAGAAAAGGTAAATGAGATGAAGACTTAACTTTTGATTTCATTATTCTGATCTATTATCTTGGTGTTTAATTCCAGTAGTTAATATTATAGCTCAAAATAATTTTGGATCTACTGCCAAATATGTATGCAATTTGTTTTCGCTTAACTGTTGATTAGTGTTCTAAATTCATATACTATATCCTGAATAAATTCTTACATGTGGTACCAGAGCCTGATTTGTACATGATTTAGAACCTCATATATTTTGTATTAATAATTATATTATGAGTCTATTTACTTCTTTCATCTAAAGAATTGATTGAATAAAAAAAATGGTTGGAGTGAGGGTACCGTGGTCATATCGCTTTTGATATATTTAATATGTCTCTCCTTTTCTAAATTATTCTATTAGTTCAGTTGGTTAATGAGGCGGACTAAAGTAAATTGAGGTCATAGGTTCGAATCGATGCATGCTAGATGGTTGTTAATTTGTTTTTCATGCCAGCATGTTCATTGAATAAATAAAAGTTAAGTTATGTATGATTATAACGAAAAGCATGCTTCAACTGAGTAGTTTCGGAGACGTTTGATAAAGATGAAACTTCATAGGTTCAAATCCAACTAACCACCATTTTTTTTTTTATGTTCATGTTTTATTTTATTTTAATGATTATTAATATATATATATATATATATATATATATATTTAGGTAGTTTATATATAATTAATTGTCAATTTATTATTTAGTGATATTAACTTTGTGATAAAATAAATAAATAAATAATGAATATTTGTTTTGCACATATATGAGATAATAATCATGTGTTTAAAATTAAGGTATATTGTGTTTGGTACCTTATATATTTTTGAAGTATATATTTGTGTTTGGTATGTATTTTAATTGGGCTTTTATAAATTTCTAATTATGGGTTGATATGGGTGTTACCACCAAAGTGAAACATCCATTGAAATTCATAGAGTTATTTTTTAATATTTGCGAAGAGACAATTTCGAATTAATTTATATAATAACCTACCCAAAGGATGTTATTAGATGCATTGATTTTAGGAGTGCTTATTGGAATGAAGCTATTTGTGTTAAGAGTTGCATTAGTCTAGAGAGTCTGTCTGCCCAAAGGGGATAAATTTCTTGAAAAAAAAAAAACTGGTGTGATCTCGATTGAGAGATTCATAACTAGAAATTTTATTGCATATGCATGTTCTGCCCAAAGGGGAATATGTAGTGATGTCAGAATTTTCTAGATTGTGTAAATTATAACTTTAATTTTGTACATAACCCAATTCTAATACATGCTTTTGTTTTGCGCAAACAGTCACCTTTAGTCTCAACAATAGTACTACAACTGTTGAACTCTTGACAAGTATAAACTTTAAGAGGTGAAAATATGACATCTTGTTTGTTTTGGGAATGAGTGAGATAGATTATGCACTTTATAAATATGAGCCTACTAAACCCACCTGTGAAAGCAATATCGAAGAAAAGGAATTACATGCCAAGTGGGAGAGATTGAATCGTTTATCTTATGGCCATGAAGAAAACTATTCCTGAATATCTTGAGAGTAGTTTGCCCACTGATGTTACTGCCAAAGTTTTTCTTGCTGTTGTAGAAGATAGATACTTTGTATTCGATAAGGTTTAAGCTGAGACCCTTATGAGTCAGCTAACCAGTACGAGATACAACCATAGTGGGAATGTGAGGGATTACATTCTAAATATGGTTCACTTTCAAACCAAACTTAGGGGTCTTAAACTTGAGATTTCTGATGAATTCATAGTTCACCAAGCCTTAAACACTTTATCTCTTGAATTTAGCCAAATCAAGACTGCCTATAACACCCAAAACACTACCTGGACCATTAATGACCTTATAACCAAATGTGATGTTGAGGAAAAGAAAATTAGGAAAGAAAAGGGTGAGATTGTCATACTAGTGACACAACTTAGAGCTGATCCTAAAAAGGATAAAGGTAAGTTTAAACCTAATTATTATGCTCCTAAGAAAAATTAGAATTTTAAATGGCATGGTAGGAGTCAAACTAAGAAGGGAGGTGATTTTGGAATTGTCCACAAAAGTATGGTGAAATGTTTTTTTGTCATAAAAAAGGTCATAAGAGAAAAGATTGTCATCAATTCACAGCTTGGCTAAAGAAGAAAGAAGAAGAAGATATTCCTTTGGCTTATGTTTGCTTTGAATCTTATATGGTTGATGTACCACCAAACTTTTAGTGGCTTGATAGTGGTGTAACTGTTCATATAGCTATTGCCTTGCAAAAGTTCATAAGCAAACGAAAGCCAAGTAAAAATGAGTCCAAACTTAGAGTTGGAAATAATTTGGAGATAAATGTCGAACAAGTAGGAGTAGTTAGGTTAATATTGAAATCTGGATTTTGCCTAGTTTTGGAAAACACCTTTTATGTTCCATCTTTTAGGAGAAACTTGGTTTCTGTTTCTGTTTTGGATAAGATTGGATATTATTTTGTTATTAGTAATAGAAGGGCTAATATGCTTTTAGATTCTAAATTGATCGGTGAATGTGTTTTGTTCGATAATTTATATAGATTGTATTTGGATGATGCTAGTGATTGTGGTCCTTGTTGTGAAGCCAATATTGTGACCAAACGATCATTAGTTAAAGAAAAATCATTTTCATTGTGGCACAAACGTTTAGGTCATATATCTAAAGAAAGAATTGAAAGACTAGTGAAAAATGACATTCTTCATTCTCTTGATTTAAAGGATCTAGATGTTTGTGTGAACTGCATAAGGGGTCAATTGACTAAGATTAAAAAAAAAGGTGTTAATAGAAGTTCAGATCTTCTACAGATTATTCACACTGATATTAGTGGACCTCATTCATCTACTATTTGTGGCAATAAATATTTCATTACCTCCATTAATGATTTTTCCCGTTATGACTATTTATACTTGATAAAGGAGAAATATGATGTCATTGAAATGTTCAAAATTTTCAAAACTGAGATTAAGAAACAATTAGGAAAAATCATTAAAATTGTGAGGTTTGACTATGAGGGTGAATATTATGGCAAATATAATAAGACTGGGCAACATATGAGATTGTTTGCTAAATATTTGCAAGAGTGTGGAATAGTTTCCTAATATACCATGTCTGGTAGTCCCGAACAAAATGTATCGCTGAAAGGCATAATCGTACTTTGAAGGATATGATGAGGAGCATGATGAGTAGGTTTAACTTACCTGAATTCTTATTGGGTGAGGCTATTAAAATTGCCATTTATATTTTGAATCGTGTTCCTCGTAAATCTATACTTAAAACACCTTTTCAATTATGGACTGGTAGAAAACCTAGTTTGAACCATTTTCATGTTTGGGGTTATCCTGTTGAGGTTAGAATATATAATCCAAATGAGAAAAAGACTAACCCTAGAACTACTCGCTGTTACTTTATTGGGTACCCAACCCATTCTAAAGGATACAAGTTTTGTTGTCCTACACGTGGCACAAAGATTGTAGAGTCCATGACTGCAAAGTTTTTAGAGATGGATGTTGCTAATCTGGACATTTCTCAACCACCTATTCATGATGTACAAAGTGGAATTGCAACCATTCCTTTACCTTCATCTCATGAAATTATTATAAGGGTTCCTATTCAAGTAGGTGGTGATGGTGAGGGTGCAGTTGATCTTCCTCCTCCTATTGAGAATCCTCAGAGCCTGTTGTAGTTGAAGCATTACTTGTTAGAAGGTCTATTAGGCCGAGAAGGTCAGCAATTCCAGATGATTATGAGATTTATCTTGGTGAAGGTAATTGTAATATAGGTCATATTATTGATCATGTATCTTATGATGAGAATGTTAATAGTGTTTATTCTAATTTGTGAATTGATGCTATGAAAGATGAGATGACATCAATAAATCATAACAAAGTTTGGGAACTAGTGAAATTTCCTTCTAGTCATAAGCCCATAAGTTGTAAATGGGTATTCAAAACCAAAAAAGATTCTAAAGGAAAGGTTGAGAAATTTAAAGTTAGATTGATTGCTAAGAAGTTTACACAGCGTGAAGGTATTGATTATAATGAGACTTTTTCCCCTCTTTCCTCTAAAGATTCCTTTAGAATAATTATGGCCTTAGTTGCTCATTTGGATTTAAAGTTGTATCAAATGAATGTCAAGACGACATTCTTAGATGATGATTTGGGTGAGGAATTTTACATGATGCAACTCGAGTGTTTTAAAAAAAGTGGTAAAGAACACTTGGTTCGTAAGCTGAATAAATATATATATGGTCTCAAACAAGTTTCTCGTTAATGGTATCTCGAATTTGATGAGGTAATCACTTCACTTGATTTTATAAAGAACAAGATAGATCCATGCATTTACCATAAAATCAGTGAGAGTAAATTTATATTTCTTGTTCAATGCATTTACCCGTAAGATCAATGCATTTATCATCTATGTTGATGATATTTTGTTGGCTAGTAATGACATGGAGATGATTTGTGAGACTAAACAGTTACTCTCTAGGACTTTTAATATGAAAGATCTTGAAAAGGCATCTTTTGTCTTGGGTATTGAGATTCGTCGTGATCAGTTCCGTCATTTGGTGGGGCTTTTCAAAGGACTTATCTTGATCGTGTGCTCAATAGATTCAATATGCAATCTTGCAAAGGTAGAGATACTGTTGTAGTGAAATGAGATAAATTTAATAAGGAGCAATGCCCCAAAAGTTATATATATAAAGAAATAAACCATAAATAATATTCCTTATGCAAGTGCAGTTGGCTACTTGATGTACGTCCAAGTGTGTACAAGACCAGATATTGCATACATTGTTAGTGTTCTTGGTCGATATCTTTCTAATCCTGGGTGTGATCATTGGATAGTTGCTGAGAAAGTAATGAGATACTTGCAAAAGACAAAGGATTATATGTTGGTTTATATGTTGGTGGATGATCTTGAAGTAGAGGGGTATTCGGACTCTGATTTTGTAAGCTGTCAAGATGATATGAATTCTACTTTGGATTATATTTTTATGCTTGTCGGTGGTGTTGTTTTGTGGAAGAATGTTAAACAAACACTTGCAACTTCTTTTACTATACAGACTGAGTTTGTTGCTTGTTATGATGCTAGTACACAAGCTATATAGTTGAAGAATTTTATTTTTGGTTTGCTTGTGGTTGATTCTATTGCTAGGCCACTTCAAATATATTGTGATAATAATGTTGTTGTGTTCTTTTCTAAGAACAATAAAAGTTCGAGTGGTTCTAAGCATATGAAGATTAAATATCTTACAGTCAGAGACTAAGTAAAGAAAGGAGATATTGAGATTTAGTACATTAGTACTGAGTTGATGTTAGCTGATCATCTAACTAAAGGACTTAGACCCATAATTTTCAAAAAACATGTTAGTGATATGGGTGTTGTAAAGTCTTTTGATGTGTTTGGTTAGTGAAAGTTTTATGTTTGTAATTGAACGTCTAAATTAAATAATTTTGCTACATTGCTTATATATATCTATTTATATGAGTTGGCCCTAGGCACCAAGAAGGGGAGTTGAATTGGTGTATAAAAAAAATTTAGATGAGGATAAAGAAATGAGTAAAAGAGAAGACACATGATTTATGGTGGTTCGGGTATAATCAACCCTCTACTCCCCAATTCTCTGCAATTGGGTATTTCACTAACTTTAAATGGTGTTTCCAAACTCACACCTAACTTTTACAATTTGTGTTTTCAAGGCTCACACAATAACCTTTCTTGCAAGTGTTTTCTAAGGCTAACACTAAAACCTCTCTTAAGTGTTTTCACAGGCTCACACTAAAACTTTTCTCTAATATTTTTACAAACTCACACTAAAACCTATTACAATTGGTGTTTATGCTCATAC
Organism: Omphalea diandra; assembly: GCA_949677035.1. Taxonomy (NCBI): domain Eukaryota; kingdom Viridiplantae; phylum Streptophyta; class Magnoliopsida; order Malpighiales; family Euphorbiaceae; genus Omphalea; species Omphalea diandra. The sequence continues at coordinate 23,792 of CATIWR010019507.1, read as the reverse complement.
CAAACAATCACTTAAAGAATAGAATGAATGAGTAGCAAAAGTGCAAGAGTTTTGTTACAAGTTAATGAATTCTCTTCCATTTACATATGTTTAGTAGAGTATTTATAGCCCATACCCACCAAAGAGACGTTACACTAAGAAGCTCATTAAATCTCCAAATCATGCTAAACAAATTTTGCACTAATTACATGACAAGCGAGAGTCGCGACCGCTATAGCTCATTCGCGGTCGTGAAATCTAAATTTTCATACGAAAGCCAAAAATTGATGCAGAACAACTCGTTTGTGTCTAACGGCTAGTCCACGTAGCAGCTCCTCATTGGTCCATCAGAAAAAAAATAGTCGTTGCATTCTAACTGCCCACAAAAGTCGCTGTCGCGATTCTTCTTTGTACAGGGTGTGACTTAGGACCCAAATTCTTCTGTTTGAAAGATAATCTTCTTCTTCTTGAATCGTGGTCGCCACCCAAAATGTTGCCCTCTCGAATTTTGTTCTCCAACGGATACCTGAGACACTTGACATGCTATTATTGTGGACTTGATTCCCTCTTCAATCACTTTGAAGGTCGCGGTCGCTAACGAAGTGTGACACAGATCGCAAATTTGTCTGTGACTTTGACACTCCCATCTTTGGATGAATCGCGACAACAATGATGCCAGCAAATTTCTCTGGCTGAGTTTCACCCTTTCTTTGAACTAAGTCACGGTCACGAATTACAGATCACTGACCGCGAATTTGGATGAATTTTGTCTTGTTAAAGATTATGCAATCCTTCCAACTTCCAATAGAAAATCTAACTTAATTCTGCAAAATAACACTTAATTGAAACATTAGGATTGATCAATCTCTTTTGTCAAGATCAAAAGAGGTCCAAGACTTAGGATTAACCATCCTAGTCCAACACAAGTTGAGTACTTTGTGGTTGTTTGTTATGCGTATGTGCACACTCTATATATATAGCATGCTATGAGTTGTGCGTGATGTGTTTAAGATTTGTGTAATTATCTTAAGCTATATTTATTAATTTTCAATTGTGTTTTTGGAAATAAAAGCTAAGACATATATTGTGTGTATTTCCAAAATGAAAATAAAAGCCTTATTGTGAAGTCTTGTGAATTTCTCTTGCTCGTTTGAGCATTTGCGAAAGAAAAATATTTAGAGGACTGATAAACAAAATAGTGTATTAATCACATGTGAATACTATTTTCTTGCTACACTGTCATATCAGAATATAGATCGGTTAAGTTGTCAATATTTGTGATTATGGATTGATACTATGTCAATAAGGGATATAATTACTGCTATGATCCGATATTGATAATTTAATATGGATAGAATTATGTTTAAAGTGTCATTTTATCAATAAACTATATGTTTTTTAAAATTTTGTGGCCACATTTGAATTTAAAGTATTCAGTCCGAGAGTTATTTTGAAAAATATTTTCTTTTATAAAACATGAAAACGTCATAATTAATATTGCTCAAGTGGAATAATGTTGAAATTTTTTTTTGTGTAGGCTAATATTAATTATTGTTTTGTTTTAATTTTTTATAAAACGGACTGAATAATATAGTTTATTGATTAGTGGATAAGCCCAATTAAAATAGTGATCAAATGAGTTATGAGCTTATGACACCTTTAGTAGGCCGATATGGAAGACGGTTTGTATAGTTTTAATTTAATATGGATTTGTGATAGGTGAGCCTGTTAAATTTATTATAAATAGGTTAAGTCTCCTCTCTTGCTTCTAACCCTAACCCTAACCCTAGTTGTTATACCCATTAGTAGTTGTCTTGTGATAAGGTCAAAAAGAGGAAGACTTAGCTCTTGATTTCGTTATTTTGATATATTATCTTGGTGTTTAATTTCAGTGGTTGATATTAGACTCAATAATTTCAGATTTACTGCGCAAATATGTATACAATTTGTTTCTGCTTAACTGTTAATTGATGTTCTAAATTCATGTATTAGATTCTAAATAAATTCTTACAAAAAATTCACCATAAACAACTTTAAAAGAGGTTCATTGGTATTTTGTTATAAGCAAACTGAGCTTGTGTTAGCAACAAATTCTACTGTCAAATATTCTTTCTAATGAAATTTCTAAGTTCTTCAAACTCCAATTTGTAACTTTAATTTGGCCATCAATTTGAGGACATGCTATTGAATTGAACTAAAATTGCATTCCATTTTATTGCAACAGGATTAGCAAATTGGGTGAAATAATAGCATCAATAATAATGATGATGACATGATTGAGTGTAAAAAAATAAAATATCAAGCACCATATGCAACCCACAGAATTGGAGTAAAACAAATCTGCATAGAAAGCCAAGGCTATTCAGATTACCTGGTACAGAGCATGAAACAGAATATCATTTCTAACATGCACCAGTGATAGGTTCCACTAGAAAAATCCCTGTTCATCTTATTACCATACAAGTCATAAAGCATCCAGACACCTACTATACTACTGTCAGCAAGATAGCTAAACCCTTTCATCACAATAAACTTCAAGCGCTCAATGCAGTCCCAGACCTCCTACGGCATTCATGCAACATATCCATGTAGAATTGGCATTTGCTGATGTCACCTCCATAGTTGTTAAGGCACTGCAAATCAAAGAGATGATATAAGTGAGCACAATCAAGCATTGTAATACTATCACAACAGTAGCCATTGTTTACTCTCTACGTGTGAGCATTATCATCAAAATTTGTGTATGTGTAACTAACAAATCATTTACTAATAGGGGGAAATTGAACATTAAGCAAAATAATAGCTCCGAGTCATCAGAAATTAAAAATTGCTCGTGTAAGTTAGGAAGCCCTGAATCAGATATCTAACAAGAAGCAGCAGGGAAGAAAGAGCTCATAGAGTACCAGTATACTGAAGGGAAGAGTTAATAAATAAATTAAGGGCAAAGGAAGATAAAGTAGGAAATTCCTACTAGAATATGCATATAAAATTTAGTAGAGGGTTGAAACGTACATCTTGGAATGCCTTGGTTTGCCCACCACATGCATCTCCAAGTCTACCCGATGGCTGTTCTGGTGTAGCAGCAGGGGCTGATGAAGCAACAGTTTCATGACGAATAACTCGAGAACCCATGACAGCATCTACAAACCTGTGGCCTACAGCTTTACCGGTGCCAAAAGCCAATCCTGTTAATTAACAAAAGCGCCAAAACTTCAATCAGCTTCCTCAATAAGATATTCTGACAACATACAAAGGAGTGAAATTTCAACCTGCAAGCAGCAACAGCAGCACCCAAACCAGATCCGGTCGAAGCTTGTAGAGGTGCAGGCACTGGTGCTGGTGGCGGGGCAGAAGCCGCTACGATGACAAACTATAAGCCAGTAATTAATATGGAAGACATTAATTGGTATGACTCGTCAACTAATTAACTAACATAACTTAAAAATGCGCATTAATTTGAAGCACAATCAATGTGAAAACTAGTAAATCCGACATTTTAATAAACTCCCATAACAACTTGCCTTCGTGATACTTTCCATTTCACAATAATGATAATCATAAGGCATGCACTCACTTGGCTTGGGAGGGTTACGTGGAGGGGCACGAGATGTGGCAGCAGGGCGGAACCTGAATGTAACGTCTCATTTACTAATCATTTATAAAATAGGTACATTAATTTATTCATGAGATATAGAATATAAAGTGACACAATATCATTGAAATTTTCTTATATCATCCATTGTCATTAAATTACCTTTTTTAAATTGTTTTAAATATTGTGTATCTTATATCATAATATAGTAACTATTTATACATGGCTAAACAAACCAAAATACTATAGACTACATATTAACCCAATTTCTATCAAACTGCTACACTACAACTTCAAAACGCAAATTAGAAACAATTTTTAGTCTACTCTTCCTGAAAGAAAATTTAATGCAAATAAGTGAGTTTGTATACTCAGTAAGTAAACACATAATAATACTTCAATCACAAATAACATAACAAACATTTAAACATAAATAACTTATCATCATATCTCTACACGAAATAAAGAATTTTTACTCTTTAATGTCACACAGACTATCAAATGTTATTGCCACACAAACTGTTATATATTGTTGCCACACAGTCTGTTATATATTGTTGTCATACAAACTATCAAATGTTATTGCGACATAGGCTATCATTTATTGTTGTCACACACACTTTAGATATCATTGCCACATACGCTATAGGTATCATTGCCACACACACACTATAGATATCATTACCACACATGCTATCAAATATTGTTGAAACACATACTATAAAATGCCACATAAGTTAATCAAATGTTGTTGTCACACAGACTATCATATTTAGTTGTCACACAAACTATAAATATTATTGTCACGCAAGCTATCATATTTAGTTGCCACACGGGCTATCAAATGTTATTATCACATGGGCTATCATATATTATTGCCACACAGGCTATAATATTTGTTGCTTACTCAGCAACATCAAGTATTAGTCTTTCAACAAATCAACTATAAATCCAACAAAATTTCAACAATATAATGACTAATAACAACACCCATAAATTTTGGCAAATCATATCACAACATTCTTTCATTCCAAAGTCATAATTTATCAATTTCTTATGAAAATAAATAATTCAAAGTATAACAATCCTTTCATCAATGTATTCATCAATATCATCTCATTAAACAATATTTCATTCCATTGAGTATATGTTCATGACATTTAAGCAATCACTTGTTTAGTACTGTTAGTTATTTACTTACCTCCTCTTTCAAGCTCTTACCATTAGCTATTTACTTACCTCCTCCTTTAAGTTATTAAGCTGTGTATGGTCTCGACTTATTTCAAATATTATCTTCAATGCCTCGAGGACTTATTTCAATACACCAAATCAATTCATGATGATAAAGTAAAATTTTCATCTTGTTATGCATATATGCTTTAGTAAAATATCAAGAACTTGGTAGGTTTTTTCTATAATAACTTTTGTCTCACAAATCCAAATGACCTGATTCTTTTTTTTCAATTAAACTAGACACATATGGGTACAACATATCCAAAATTTAGTTCAAAATATGTACTACATAATTTATGATCAATTTTATAAATTTGCCCTATTTTGAGTGCAATTATACACTAAACGGTCTAATAAACTTAGTCATATCACATAACACAGAAGTCCAATTGAAAAACTGATTAATATCCAATTAGTTAACATATAAATGAACATTTTTCATGTTTCGCACATGCTCCAATTCAGCTTCTAAGGTCCTCAAATAAAAAGATCAATCTCAAACTTTGTAGGCGTGAGCAGGTTTAGAATTAACCCCAATTAAGGAGTCATATCTCTTAGCACATAAAATATTAAACAAAACTGCTTCACAAATATTTAGATAAGATATAATGATACAAATTTCATATTTTCACTTCACCTAATTTCCATTCTAACCCTATAAAATTATTGGAAAACAGAACTAAGAGCTGAGTAGATTTCAACAACAACTAGTCATAATCAAAGGCCATTTCTCTTCATACGCAACTTATTTAGAAAAAATGCTTTATAAGAATTTAGATGAGACATAAACCTATAACTTTCATACTTTGAACTTTACCTAATTCATCTTCTAGGGTTATGAAATCGTGGGTACAACAGTTTGCCCTGAAAACAAAATTAAAGAAATTAAGCTCATATTTACTCTCAATAACTTCTCCCCATGAATGCTAACTACAATTACTTTATAACTCCCACTATTTGCTCATGACATGGAGGAGAAATTTCATGGGAGAACAAATATGAAATCAGATACCTTTCACTAAAGTTAGCAAACCTCAAGTTCTTCATAGTTAACTAAGTTTTTCTTCCTTTCCTTTTTTGCTTTCTTCCTTTTGTTGCACCTCCTCATATTTTGCCTCTCTAATATACTCCTAATGGAATAAAATTCTATTTTTAATAAGACAAAATCATGATGGCTTGTTCCTATTAGTTGGAAGCTCAATTTTCCTCTTTTAATCTCCATTCTTCACTCCTTCATCACCTTCGTTCATCTACTAAACCCCATATACTCCTTATACTTTTAATAAGTTCTAAAATATCATTATTTAAAATACTATAACATGCACACAATATATGATAATTTGTTATGCCACTATGCAAACATCATATTCATATTATATTCAAATGCAATAATGTAAGTGTTATTGCCATACTTTTTCCATGTGATTCATGTATTCAAATATGACATACTTAAAATGCTTATGATTTGGGATTGGGGATGTTACATTGAACCTACAAAAACGTTAACAATCCCAATTAACACATTTTTTTAAAATCCATCAAATCAATACCAAATAATGGTAAGGAAGATATAAACAAACAACATAAAACTAAATAAAAAACTTAACAGAAAAAAGAGAAAATAACGCACTATCTAAACATATAACATTACATCTTATAACATACACGATCTGTTTCTAATCAATTTAAGGAATAATGGTTAATTCACATTTTCCAAACCAAACAACATGTACATCAACTTAAAATTAAATTATTTTCGTACAAAAAACCCTAGATCTAATATTTTGTTTTCATACAAAATTATCTACCATATTATTAGGTCCAACACCTAGACTAAACATGAAATGACATGATCTTTGTTTCAGTATATGAATATAAGCATATTATATTTTATTTAATGAAGCAAAAAGGGAAAAAGACGAAATGTCACATGAAATGGTAATATAAAAGCGAGTAAAGGTATGAAATAAGTACCTCCTCCTGAGCTGCGACTATGACTACGACGAGGCATGGTGTGGAATTTGGACAAAAAATGAGAAGCGTGAAAGCGAGCATAGGAAATTTGTATGCTTTGAGACTTGAATAAAACGATGAGCTCGTGAAATGGAAATGGTGACCTGGAGGGTATTTATAGAGTTTTGTAGGGCTACATTTTGCTTAGGAAATAAGCTAGGAGAGTTAGCGATGTATTTAATAATATCGTTAAATAACGTTATCTAATCTAATAATGAATAACTTTTATCTAATTTAACGTATGTAATCCTATCTAATTAATATTGAATAAATTTTATTTAATTAACGATGAATTAATAATTATGACATTATAATGTAATAACATAAATAATTATGTAATTAGGTTAATTAATATAAATTATATAGTTCATCATATTTAATTAAATCATTTTTTATATTTTAATATTGTATAACTTATAAGCTTTCATATTGATTTTCATGATATTATTGGTTCTCTGTTAACTTTTTATTAAAAATTTTAAAATTTTTTATTATGATCTTTTGTGATTTGTCATGTCATATTTAAGTATATCATTTCTTATCTTTTAATTTTATATGAAACGACCATTCACTTCTAAATCTTAAAATTATTTTTTAAGTTAATATTTTGATTAAAATTATTTAAAAATCAATAAATACTATTAGTGTTATATTAAATATTCAAATTTTGTTATTTCTATTATTATACAATTTTTTTAGATTGATAGAATAATAGAGATAGTATGACCACTTTAGGGCTTGTTATATTTGATTAAGTCAGTGTCCCTCCCTCCCTCTCTCTCTCTCTCTCTCTTTATATTGTGTGAAATAGTCATTTTCATTTGATGTATAATACTATTAAATCTTAAAAAATATTTTAATTTATTATTAAAATTTTTTAAAAATCCATACAGTTTTTAGTGTTATATTAAATATTCAAATTTCATCATGTTTATTATTCTTCCAACCATATCAAATTTTTTAGATTTGAAATGATAAAAAAGAAAACACTTAAATAAAATAGGTATAATCACAATTAAATGCACTCTAAAATCAATCAATAACTATTAATCAAAATTAGGATAAATATTCTTAAATGACAAAAATATCTTTGTTCCTATTTATACATACACACTTATGCTAAAAAAACTCTATGAGTCCTCTTTTGCCCGTGCACATCTAAAAATACTCATAATTTTTATGTTTTTACTTTTTCATGATTTTGATTATAATCTTAGTGTGTATTTAATTAAGATTGTGGTTAGTTTATTTAATTTTTTTCCTTATCGCAACAAAATTGAACAAAAAAAAAAAAAAAAAGACCAAAGAGAAAATTATGATGATAAAATCTGCAAATTTAATATACTGTTAAGAATATTATGGACTTTTAAAATAATTTTAATATAATATCTAAATGAAAAAAATAATGTTAGGACCTAATAGTGTAATAGATCAAATGAGAGAAATTGTTTATTAAATAAGAAATGATTTAATTAAATTTGACAAATCACAACAATCATAATAAAAAATATTAAGATTTTTAACAAAAAAATTAACAGAATAACCTACTAAATGAAAACAAACATGAAACACTAAATTATGAAAAATATAAAGAACATTTTCTTAAAAACAATCCCTTATTTTTATTTTGAATTGTTCATTATTTCCTGAATGCAACAAGACCTTAAATAATAAGTATAGTTACAATTAAAAGGAACACATTGTCATTAAATAAATATAGTATTATAATTTTAAAAGCTATATATATATATATGTGTGCGTGTATTAATTATTTTGATGATCAATTTTATATCAATATCTTATGTCATCAATATAATTTATAAATAATTTGCACTTGTTGTTATCAAATTATGATTCCATTTTATGATTTCATATAACTAATCTCTTCATCATTAAAGTTATTGAATTAGTATAATTATTTCAAATCAATTTTCTGATGAGTTTTTAATCAATAAAAGTTCAATTGCCCCTTAATCTTTTTTTAATTACATATTAGTTCAAACTAATTTTTTTGATTAATTTAATTCCTATACTCAAGTTTAAGACTGTTTAAATATAAAAATAATAAAAAATATATTTTTATATTTGAAGTTAATAAATTTATCAAATGAATATAAAATAATTAAAGAAGTAAAAATGTCATTTTGCACTCAATAATCATCTTTTCTCTAATTAATTATATTTTGATTATCACTTCTATCTCAAAATCTTTCTTATTTAATATTCTTATGTTTGATTTTCATTTCATATTTACATTGATTTGATATTTTTAAAAATAATTATTTTTATAGATTTAAACATAAAGACATAAAATAAGTAGTTTAATGAGGAGTATTGACTCATTTACACATTAATCATAAAATGATGAGCACCTCAATTGATATATGACTATGACACGTTACATGTATAAAAATTATATCTTTATTTATATTTAATTCTAATTAATTAACTTTAATTTCAATATTATATATCTCACGGATAAAAAAATTATTTGTTTTTTATTGACCATAATTAAATATTGAAAAAATTTCATTAACTGTTGATAACGAGGCGACTGATAATAAAATTCAAGTGATGGTCATGATAAAGTGATCATTGCCCAAGTTAAGACAAGTCAGCGATGAAGTGTTTACTGACAGGCCCGACCCTAGGCCTAGGCCACCAAGGCCTTACGCCCTAGGGCCCTTAATTTTTTAAGAAAATTATAAAAAATAATTAAAAATAGATTTCAAATTAATGTTTTATTTAGATAAAAATATCTAAATTATTAAAAAGAATAGTCATCTTTTTAGTAAAAAAAAAAGTGTCTTTATTTTTTGTTTTTTCTTTACTAAAAGAGGGTCTCAATTTTAAGTTTTTTTTTAAAAAAATATTATTTCTCAATTCTGAATGAAAGAAGTCTATTTTTTTTTCCTTAGGGCCTCAATAAGTGTAAGGCCGGCCCTGATGGTAGTCAATGATGAAATAATAAGGATGGATATTAAACCAAACTGATTAAATTAATTCGATTTGATTGTTTTTTTGTTTACACAATTTTGTTCCTATTCCAAACTAACGAAACAGTGTTTACTGAGGAAGATGATGATGGTCCACAATGAAATGGTTGCTGATGAAGACAGTGGTAGTCGAGCAATGAAATGGGTGTTGATGAAGACGATGGTTGTCCGATTACGAAGAATGTCCAAGTCCATCACAAAGACTTTAGATAAGTCGATGAAATAATTTTTTCTTTTAACGAAAGTCATTTTCTAGAAATTGGAGAGATTTTCTTGTTAACTGAAGTTATTTTTTATATATGTTAAATACTAACAAATAGTGATACTAATTAAAAAATTGAGTTTTTTTAATCATTTTATAATTTGAAAAGTTACTTGGAGAGGGAATTAATTAAAAAATTTAGCTTTTAGCAATAGGAGTGCAAAGATGCTGGTGCAGTATGGTCTCTAACTACGGATGAAAGAATCACAATTGCTCTCAAAGGGTCCTAGTTTGAAAATCCACAGAGTCTCACTTCTTCCTCTCCTTTTTTTCTTACCCATGGTCCCCAAGACAACATCGTTAAACGCCCTCATATTCAATCACCCAACCCTTCTCCACAGCTACTACAACGTCAGTGGAGCAATGTCCTTCCCCAAAAATCCCAGAATCCATCTTCCCACAGCAACAACACTCACTAGCACCATCAGCTGGTATCCTAAACTCACCCGCGGTAAGAGAACCCAAAATTTCACCGTTCGCGCCTCAAATGAAACCCCCGATTCCTATAACAACCGCAAGAAGCAGCTAATTTTGATTAACTCTGCCATTACGGTCGCATTAGCGGTGGCTAATCGCGTTCTCTACAAGCTGGCTCTCGTCCCTATGAAACATTACCCTTTCTTCTTGGCTCAATTCACCACTTTCGGGTATGCTTTATGCTTTCTATTAGTTATTTATTTATATATGTTGGAATTTCGGGTCGGATTACATATGCCGGGTTGACCCGAACCATCCATATTTCTGTTTTATTAAAAAATATTTTGATAACTACTTGTTTGTATTGAAAACATAAAAAAGGCAACAGATGATAACTCTCTAATTATTACAAAGAATCACAACACTCTCAACGGAAAATTAAAAATCATAGTATTTAGGTTGTGATCTGTACTGTTTTTTCAAGTGATTTACACTAGATTTAGTGATTGAAAGAGATAGGTGATTTCTTGTTTTTGTATTCAATTGTTCAGTTTCTACATTGGTATCATAGCGCTATTGATGTTTCCTTTGTTGTTTTTGATCAATAAGAGAGAATGAGATGAATTATCAAATTTTTCCAATTCTATAACAGTGTTAGAGCACAAATTTTTGGCAATTTTTGCCTATAATTCAGTTTGATTTTTGCCATGAAAATTATATATTCTTAAACTCGGTTATAAGGGTTTAAAACGACATATAGTACATTAATTTTGGAGTTATATAGCGAAAATTATGATTGTTTGAATTTGGTACCCTATAAATATTAAAATTGAGTATTTTTATTTATGGTCGATGAAGTGACTTTGTCACCATTTTTCATCTATATTTCCTGAATATTACATTATCAAATTTATATGTACTTGTAGTACGTAATGTGATTTTTCATTTGGTATATAGAACACATGAAATGGATTTTTGGAGAGAAAGTTATGAATGATTGAAAATGAGAGGTTGAAAGATTAAAATAGGTTAAATTTGCGGAATTATGGTTTCTAAAGATTGTAGATGAAGTCCTTTAAACACGATTTTATGGGCATCAAAATAAAAATTCGATCACACTATTGAACTCTGAACACATGAAAATGGGGTGTAGAAAAATTTTTTAAAGTGCAAAATGCCACTAGGATGGCACGTGGACCACACACAGACATTGACTGTTGTCAGCAGTCAACACCACACGTCCCCCACGTTCACTGGCGACGAGTGAGGGCTCGTGTGGCAGTCTCTGATGTCAGTTTTCGACTCCGCCACCACACTAGACTACAATTTTTTTCTTGATTTTTGGGTATATTAAAATTATTTTTTCAGAATAAAAAATATTTATTTTAATTTTTTCCTTTATTAAGACAATGGAAATTTAAAATAAAATTATTTTAATGGAAATAAAATATGGAAAAATAGTAGATATATTTTAAATAATATAACAAAAAATGTTGAGGTCCAGTGGGAAAATAATTTTTCTACCTATATTTTTCAAATTTTTGGGTAAATTAAATGTTTGGAATAAAATTTTTAATTGATATTTGCTTGGAAAATTCATTAAAAATTATGAATACATGTTGGAAATTTGAGATTAATTTTTATTAACTTTTCAAACTCATTTGATGACCCTATATTGATTTATTTAATTATAAATGTGTGTTGAAGTTATGGTTGTACCTAAATTCTGTGTTTATTCTATATAGTGTTGGTTTGAAATTTTTCTAATGACCTTTTTCTTTCATTGTTTTTCCTTAATATGTTTAAAGAATCATGTCTCGTTTGAAGGGAATTAGAAAACTTGAAGCCTATAGGAATATTAAAAGAAATAGATATATCCCTGGTGGTAAATGTATAAAAATTACTCCTATAACACTGAACACTTGAGCTGGAGGAGAAAGACTAAATGACTTAAAAAAGAATCTTGCTAAATATAAAATACATCTTGCTCATAACATAATTGAACATATAAAAATTGTCAATAACATACTTTAAGAGATAACTCACAAAGGTCATGTATTGAATAATGAAGAAAAATATCAAGCTCTACTTACGACTTTACTTGATGAACTTAAAGATCAACATGAAAGTTTTTGGACAAGGGAATTGGATGAAGATTTTTGGACTAGATCCCATGATCTTGCACATACATTAAAAGGGAAAACTAACAACTATGAGACCTTAATTTACCTAGTTTTAGAAGAATACACTTGGAAGAAATTAAATAAGTGTTCCTCATTAGCTTTTAGTCCTAATCTTAGGACTTCTAGATTACCTGTCCTCAATTTCCCTTGCATTAAAAAATTAGTTCTAATTGTTGCTGATAGGGAGAAAGTGAAAGAATCTATCCGTAGAAAGATTATATATAAATGCACTTAACATATGTATTAGTTTGTATTTATATTGAATAAGTTTATCTTTATCTTTATCTTTATATTATGGAGTTTGTATAGTATTTTTTTGTTTGACTTACTTCATAATATGAACATTTTAGGATTGGTAGGATTCAAGTGAATTCTTATTAGAATAATGGTGACACAATTTAAATTAAAGTTAAAAGAAAATTTAACATTTGAATATTGATGATGATTAATTCATATGAAAAATTTTCAATAACTTAATTTTGAAATTATGACTAAGTGATGTGTATATAACATAGTAAATTGATGTCGCATTTAAAATGTCTTTTGTAGTTTTGCGGCTAATTATAGCTTCAATGAACGTCATAGCTGAACTAAACAAAAGAGAAAAACTCAGTGGCGATAATTGTAATATTTGGCATTTAAAAATGCAATATGTCCTTGATGAGCAAAAGATTTTGGAAGCCATTAATAATGTTACGGATGAGTCCAAAGTTGATAAGGAACATGTCAACAATGTGCAGTATAGGCGCGACATGGCTGCATACACTGCTTGGAATAAAAAAGATTCCATGGCACGAGGGATGTTGATTAACTTCATGAATGATGATCTTGTGTATGAATCTCAGCAGTATCCTACTGCTAATGTCATGTGGGTCGCTCTGCGAGAGAAGTTTGAAGAAACTTCTGTTTCCTAACTCAGGCAATTGCCTATAGAATTTGACACTTATAAGAAGTCCCTAATATGATAATGAAACAACATTTGAAGGAAATGTCGGATATGATAATGGAGTTGAAGTTGGCTAGACATAACCTCACAGATGAGCAACAAGTTCAGACAATAATCTAGTCTCTACCTAATAGTTGGGACCACATGAAAGTGAATATGACTCATAATGAGAACATCAAAACCTTTGCTGACATTGCGCGCTACTTGGAACTTGAGGATGAGCGACTTGAGGCTGCTAAACCCAATGCTCAAGCTTATGTGGCTGAGTCTAGTTCCAAACAAGTTTTTAGCCATAAATGCAAAAGATTTAACAAAAATTAGAAGGGCAAGGGTAAAATGCATGAGACTAGTTCAAGACCAAAGAAAGGGAACAAATAGCACAAGCGCAAAAGAGCAAAGCGCAATGGAAAGAAGGATAAACTAAAGTGACCCATTATAATTATTGAAAACTTGGTTATTTTGCTTGTGAGTGCATTGACTTAAGGTATTGTCTCATCTTACTTTCTTAAATAAAAGTTTGTTTCTAGTACTATTTTGCTCACTGAATCTCATCCAATGTGAACTGTAGACTCAGAAGCCACGAACCATGTAGTTAGAGACAAAAATGAATTTGTGGTATTTTATCAAATTCCAAAAGGAACAAAGTGGATTTATGTAGGAAATAATGCAAGAGCGAAGTGAAAAGCATTGGCATATGCAAATTGGATTTGTAAGAGGGTTGGATCTTATACCTACACGATGTCCTTTATGCTCTTGACATTTGATCAAATTTGATCTCTGTTGTTGCTTTATTAAAACTTGGATATAGTTTATATTTTCATGGTGATTGTGTAAGGATTTCTAATGACACTATGTACTACAGTTATGGTTATAATGTGGATGGTTTTGTGGAATTGAACACTAATTATTGTAGAAATAATCATGATGTTTATTTATCCTTGTTTACTAAATCTAGCACTAATGATATGGATGCTTGTTTATGGCATGCTAGATTAGGACATATTGGGTAAGATAGAGTGAATAGACTAGCTCGTGATGGTCTATTAGACTTAAATATAAAATTTGTATTACCCACTTGTGAATTTTGCCTCCAAGAAAAAGCAACTAGAAAACCATTTAGAAAAGACACAAGAGCTTATTTTCCTTTACAACTTATACACTCTAATATTTGTGGACCATTGAATGTAAAAACAAGACATGAAGCCTTATACTTTATTACCTTTATAGATGACCACGTTCAATATGATCACATTTATTTGATCTTCCACAAATCTGAAGCATTAGATTGCTTTAAAAGATATTAGCTAGATAGAAAAGTAAAAGCTTTAAGGACTGATCGAGAGCGAGAGTATCTCTTTGACCAATTCAAGGAATTGTGTTAAGAAAAGGCTATTATGAGGCAATTAACAACTTCTAGGACTCCACAACAAAACGGTGTTGTTGAGTGAAGGAATAGACCTTGCTGGAAATGGTTAGGCCTATGATGACTTAAGCTAATCTCCCGGTACAATATTGGGGCGATGCTTTATTGACTACAACCTATGTACTTAACTGTATACCTTCAAAATCAGTTTCCTCAACACCTTATAAGTTATGGACAAACAGAAAACCAAATTTGAATGAATTGCATCCATGAAAATCCGCAACATACATTCTTGACTCTTGCCACAAATTTGACAAATTAGTATCGAAAGGGAAGAAATGTATCTTTATAAGATACTTTGAAAACTCAAAAAGTTCTGTATTTCTTGGCGAGGATTCTGATGGAAGGATTTTAGAAATTGAGTCTCGAGATGACACTTTTCTTGAAGATCATTTTCCTATAAAGAAATATGTGGATTAAGACTATCATCTATATGAGATGGAGAAAAAAGGAGAGAATGACATAATTCAACAACAAATTGACCCTCAAAAAGAGGTATCAAACTCTATTCTTGATAGTGAGAGCACACCAAAATTGCTTCATGCATCTCAATTGAGTGAGAGAGTTGAGATAGAGTCTGAGCCAATTTCAATTGGTGAAGACAATAATCCTTAATTACAAAGCATCATACGTTCTAAAACTCCTAAAAGGTGTTTTCCAATAGAAAATGAGGCTTGCATTGTCACTCCTCATGATGATAAAGAATTTAAAATGGTTAAAGAGGCACCTGAATGTCTTGTAAAAGAAAAGTGGAAAGTTGCATTGGAAGAAGAAATGAAATCTATGAGAGTCAATCAAGTTTGGAACTTGGTTGATCTATCGCCAGGATGTGAAGCAATTGGAAATAAGTGGATTCTTAAAATAAAATGTAAGGTAGATGGTTCCATTGATACATACAAAACTCGCCTAGTGGCAAAAGACTGTACTCAACAAGAAGGTACAGACTATGAGGAAACTTTTTTAGCTGTTGTCAAATTTTCCTCTATTCGCCTAATTCTAGTTATCGTGGCACATTTAGATTTAGAATTACATCAAATGCATATGAAAATAACTTTTCTTAATGCAGAACTAGATGAAGAAATCCATATGGAACAACCTGTAGGTTTTGTTGTTAAAAGCCAAGAGCACAAAGTTTGCAAGCTTCAAAGATCTATATATGACCTAAAGCAGTCATCTAGACAATGGTACCTCAAGTTTTACAAAGCTATCTTAACGTATGACTTTAAAATGATTGACGAGGACCACTGTGTTTATGTTAAACGGTCAAATGACCAATTTGTAATTCTATCTCTTTATGTTGATGACTTTTTGATTGCTGAAGATAATAAGGAGTATGTGATGGATATCAAAAAATGGTTATCCACACATTTTGATATGAGAGATATGGGTGAAGTTAACTATATATTGGGAATTAATATTAAAAGAGATCGTTCAAAGAAATTTTGTCTCTGTCACAAGAGAATATCCAAAAGATTCTAGAATGTTTCCATATGAATAGTTGCAAGTCTATAGATACTCCCGTGGGTGAGGCCTTAAGCCTTAATATGTGTCCTAAAAATCCACAAGAACAAAAGAAAATGTCCACTGTACCACGCTAGTGTGGTAGGAAGTCTTATATATGCTATGATATGCACTCGCACATACATATATTCTGCTGTTGGGCTAGTTAGTCGGTATCAATCAAATCCTGAACGAGAGCATTAGAAAGTTGTGAAAAGGTTTTAAGATATCTTAAAGGAATAATGGATTATTGTTTGTGTTATTAAGGGTTAAAATTGCATCTAATGATGTTGATTGGCGAGTGTTTGGTTATGCTTTTCTACTGAATAAAGGCGTTATTTCTTGGAATACTAAGAAGCAAATTAGCATAATCTTATCAACTATGGAAACTGAATTTATTGCATGTTCAGCTGCTGTGCAAGAAACAGTTTGGTTAAGGAGATTTTTTAGAAATTTAGGTTTTCAACATGACTGTGAAGGAGCCATTATTGTTTATTGTGATAATCAAACAACAATTGCTTTTACTAAAAACCTCAAATATCATAGTAGAACCAAACACATCGATAACAAGTACAACTTCGTTAGAGATATTGTTGCCAAAATGGAATTAATCGTACGATATATTTCTATACATTAAATGGTGGCTGATCTCTTTACTAAGCCCATACCAAGAGAGATTTTTCTTGCACATGTAAATTCTCTTAGATAGTGTAGAATTTAGATAATTTATTATCAAATGTTGTTGAACTTATATTGTACTATTTGAACAAATTCAAATCATTATTATGTTCTCAAATATTCTATGTTCATGATTAATGATATATACACATCACATACTTGATTGATTAAAAGCTCAACAAAACAATGTTACACAAGCATAATTATTAAAGGTGCACGGCGCACCAAGGTGCTCAAAGGTCCTAAAGGCCCCGCAAGCGCGCGCTGGAGCGACATGAGACACAAAAATAAAAAATTTAAAAAAGGTATAAATTTAATCAGTAGACTACTAGTAAGGTGATATAATATTATAATTATTAATATTCAATACATATTAAGTAATAACAACAGAAAAATACACATAAAGAAAAAGAAAACTTAATAAAGTTTCAAATTCTAAACACACAAGCTCCTAAGTTTACTAAAAACTTGAAATCTTAAACACACAAAAATCCTAAGCTTACTAAT
Organism: Omphalea diandra; assembly: GCA_949677035.1. Taxonomy (NCBI): domain Eukaryota; kingdom Viridiplantae; phylum Streptophyta; class Magnoliopsida; order Malpighiales; family Euphorbiaceae; genus Omphalea; species Omphalea diandra. The sequence continues at coordinate 6,063 of CATIWR010019507.1, read as the reverse complement.
AATACTAAATAACAAATTTTAACAGTTATCAATTATGAATTATCAAAACAAAACACAATTATTCAATCATAATCAAATTGATCATCTCCAATCTCCTCTTCTTCTTCATATTCTTCATCTTCTTCAATTTCATCTTTAAGTACTAAAAGGGTGTTGACTCTCATATGAGAAGATGCTTTTGCCTTTTCTCTTTCTATTTGTTTAGGCCTAGCACTTGAAGTGGGAGCGGGTGTGGTGCTTTTGCCTCTAGTAGGGTATGTTGCCTCCTTAACTCCACTAGCTCCAGCAACTGCACCCCAAATTAAATCTTCACTATCAAACACTAATTCATCTTCATCTTCAGATTCTCCATCCATTCTACCCATCAACCATTCATTACTATCATCAATATCACTTAAAGAAATGAAGTCAATCTGGTCTCGTGCTTCATATCGATGTTTTAGCGCTCAATTTTATTTCACAAATATCAAATTATTTAAGTGTTATTGAGCTATCCTATTTCTTTTTTTGCTATGAATCTGCAACATATCACAAATTCACACTAACTTGATAAACAAGATATATAATAACAAATTGAATACCTTACTTTTAAAAGGAATATACTAACATAATAAACATTAAATATAATTACTTACATGTTCAAACACACTCTAATTGTGTTCATGACCAGAAGCACTACAAGTGAGGCTAAACATTTTAATGATAAATTTTTGCAAATTTAAAGTTGATGATGCGTAGGATTTTCACCATTCGGCTGGAGATTTTACTTTTCTATGTCTAATGACCAACTTCATCCTAAATATCCCTTATGCATTTCGATATAATGTGACTGGGTCAGTAATTTTGTCCTGCTCATCATAACTTGAAATCAATCTCTCTAAAATTTTGTAAAAACTTGTGATCACTTCTTAATCTTCAGATATATCGGGATTTGAATAAAAAAACTCTGGATTAAGATACTATCCTGTTGCACGCAAAGACTGGTGAAGTTGACATTCCCATCTATTGTCAATAATTTTAAACACTTCCTTGTATTTTTCTTCTTTGTCATTAAAAAACTTCATAATAAATTCTTTATCCCTATCTATAGTCTCATAAATATAATCCATTGCAGGTTTTTTTTTCACCATCAACTAATCTAAGAACACGAACTAAAGCACCAAATATCTTCAAGATATACACAACATTGGTCCATAATCTTGGCATCAAGATAATTTTAGTTGCCTTCTTTCCGGTAGCTTCTTTTGCCCATTTGCTCTTTGTCCAATTGTCTGAAGTGAACATTTTTCTTAAATTGTGCTTCAGCTCGTGTATCCTTTGAAGAGTGGGAAAACAGTAGCAAATCTTGTGACACCAGTCCAAACAAAGTCTTTTTATCTTGTGAAATGTCTTAATAAATAGACCACACCTGGGAGAACATAAATGTAGTCATTCAAGCTCATTGCCTGCTTCAATGTTACTTTAAAAGTAGACAAATTTTCAATGTCTTCTAAAATCAAATATAGGCAATGTGCAACACAAGTGTCCAGTATAATTGTGGTTTTTTGATTTCTAATAATTTTCTTACAAAAGAAATTAAAGAATTAGTGAATTTAACATGCATGAAATGACTTCATTTTCTAAGAAAAATGTGATTAAGGTGAAAAAAGATAGTTTCTTACAAGCAAGTACATTGAAAGTCGCACTATTAGTAACAATTTGCACAACATTTACCTCCCCCACACGCTCCACAAATCTATCGAACAATTCAAACATTTTTTCCAGTCTTAAATATTCAGAAGCATCAATAGACTCAAGAAACACTGAACTTTTAGGGAAATTCACTAAAAATTAATGAGTGTCCTTTGCTTTTTGTTTATCTTACCGTCTACCATGATAGAACAATTTCTTCATAAGACTTCATCATATTTCTCATGCTATCAATTTCTTTTCTCAAGAAAGGAACTCGCACCTCATGATAGCTAGGTGGTTTCAAACTTACACCATATTGGCCTATAGACTCTACCATCACTTGAAAACTAGAATAGTTAACAACATTAAAGGGAATAGCTACATCATACATCCATCGAGCTATGTCTTTACAAGCTTTTTCCCGTAATTCCTTTTTGCATGTTTCATTTATTGTAGTTTGTTTCTCCTTCTTCAAGCATTTCCTACTTTGAATAATTTTTTCTACATTAGAAGCAAAATACACATCCATTGGACCTTTTTGCCTTGGTCTCTTTTGCATATTCACGGATTTAGTACTACTACCCGTTGAGCCTTTACTAGCTCCAATATCGTCCAACTCTTGATCATCATCACCATAAGTATTTACATCCACAAAATTTGGAATTGCAAGTCTTTCAAGATTAGATTCAACAACTTTATTCTCCATGTATTCTTGAATTTCTTGACGCACATAAGGCGGACACCTTGTGCAAGCCTTAACATTTCGAAATCCTCCAGCAATATGTTGTTTGGCACGATAAATACCCCATTTTGTTACTTTTTCACATAAGTTACAAATCAAATTATTAAAGTTATTTGGTGTTTCTATACAAACATACTTCCATCCTAGATCTTTTGATGGATTTGTAGAAGCACTAGAAGTCATACTAGTTTCCATAATGCATTAACAAGGTTGAAATCAACATAAAGTAATCAGTACTAAAGAAACCAAATCAACATAAAATCAGCACAAATCAATACAATGAGCAGATTAATAAACACAAAATTAACACTAAAACCAACATGTCAAATTCAATCTAACCAACATATCAATAAACACAAAATCAGCACTTAAACAAACATAACCAACATATCAAAATCAATATAATCAACCAACATATCAAAATCAGCACTAAAACAATATAGCAATAAGCTAAAAAAAATTCAACATAAAATTAAAAGAAAATGAATTTTAGGGGGAGCAAACAACTGTACTTTAAAAAAGGAAAAAAAAAATTAAAGAGGAAGAGAAAAAGAAAAAGAAAGAAAAAGAAAAGATTAACAAGAAAAAAAAGGAAGATAAAAGGAAGGAACAACCAATTTATAAAAGGTGAAGAAAAAATTAAAGAGGAAGAGAAAAAGAAGAAGAAAGAAAAAGAAAAGATTGACAAGAAAAAAGAAGGAAGATAAAAAGAAAAAAAAAATAAGAAAGAGGAGCAATCGACTCTGTTTTATAAAAGGATAAAAAAATTGAAGAGAAAAAGAAAAAGAAAAGATTAACAAAAAAATAAAATAAGGAAGTGAAAAGGAAAAAAGATTAAGGAAGAGGAAAAGAAAAAAGAAAAAGGAAGAGGAAAAGACTGTGTACCTGTTGTTGGAGATGAAAGAGTTGATTTTTTTCTTCTTCTTCTTTTTCGGGTAGCTTCTATTTCTTCTGTTAAGATTCAAATCGTTTCTTCTTTTTTTGTTTGTTAGCAACTTCTATTTTTTTTGGCTAGAGCAGAGTTTCTTCCTCTTCTTTTGTTTTTTTCACAGTTTTCTTCTTCTATTTTTTGGTTGGGGCAAATCTATTTTCGTGTCCTTACCTTCTGTTTTTTTTTCTTTTTTATTGTTGGGGCAGTCTTATTATTTTCTTTCTTGTCTTTTCTTGAAATAATTAGGTGTGGTAAAGTTTACTAGAAGAGTTTTTAAATTTTAAGTCAGTGGTTCAAATTTACTCAGACATGAAACAAAAAAAAAAATGCAAAGACTGCCACAGTGGCGCTCTTTTAGGGTGCCTAGCCTGAGGCTCAAGGTGCAGCAAGGCACACGCCTTTGTGATCGCGCCCACCTTTGGCTTTCTAAGATGCAAAGGCTGGCGCCTGGTGCGCTTTGCGCCTTAGGAGCGCTTTTAACAATTATGCACACAGGTTTAAGATTGACTCATTCATCTAGTAATCACCTTTAGCGCTGAGTTAGTAAGAAGGGATGAGACGTTATGTTAGGATTATCGCCTTAAAAGAAATTGAGATGAGGTTGAATCCATATAAGCAACTGATTTGGATTGCCCATATCCAAATAACCTGTGAAAGTCGGATGTGAATTTTTGTTTTAATAGACCTGTGAGAAAAAAATTAGAGAATTAGAAGTTGGGTACTAAATAGCGATTGAACTTAGATTTGTATAGTATTTTAGTAGACATCAAAGAAATAGAAAATACTGTAGTACATGGTTCATACTATGTGTGCTTGTACGACCAATGAGGTAGTGTAAGAATAAATTCTTATTTTTCACTATGTGAGACTTCAAAGATACAATTTATCCTTATATAGGTACCCTTACATTTTTGTACTGCTATTTTTTTATGTTTGGTGTTTTGTTATCTTAGTATGTTACCTTTGATCGTCGATGATTCGGCTTGTGGAACATATTGAAAAAAGCGATGAAGTATAAATTGCAATTCTTGAATGAAAAAGGAATACTCTGTCTGGTGCGTTCATTGGCTAGCCACTCTTGTCACTTGATAGAAGTATGACTTGATTATGAATACACAAAATTAATATGTATAGAACATGACTCTCGAGGGATTAGAGGTATTACAATGTCTAAAATGGACAACTCTAAGGCACTGAGAGTGTTTAATTAATTCTTAATTATTTTATTTACTGTTAAAGCTTCTATGCTATTCCTAACAGATGTATAGTAGTAAGCTCCCAAGTGTAGATCTGCTTGCTAAGTCACATGACCCATTTACTGGTATGAGAATATTTTTCTTGTTTTTGGTTCAATTCAAAGAGCCTTACAATGAGGTCTTTACTCGTCATGTGTGAGTGAGAGATATTGAAATTTCGAGTCGAGTCACCCATGACTGATTGACTTGAACCACCAACATTTCTTTTTACTAAAAAATATATTATGGTAGTTATCTAATTATTGGTAACTACCAAGTCGTTACCAATACATTGGTAACTACTTATTTGTACGTTAAAAACATGAAAAAAGACAATAAGTGGTAACTCTTTATTTGTTACAAAGAATAACAACACTCTCAATATAGATAATTCTCATAAAGAAAAGTCATAGTTTTTGGGTTGTGATAGATAGTGTTTTTTCAAGTGATTTATACTAGATTTAGTAATTGATCAAGAAGAACTCGTGGTTGCAGTAAGAAGTGCTAACTATTCATTTGTATGTTCAAAACATGAAAAAGACAACCGATGGCAACTCTCTAATTATTACAAAGAATAACATCACTCTCAAAGAAAAATCATAGTATTTGAGTTGTGATCAATAGTGTTTTTTTTAAGTGATTTGCACTAGACTTAGTGATTGATCAAGATGAACTTGTGGTTACATCAAGAAGTAAGTAACTTCTTGCTTGTTTTTGTATTCAATTATTTTGTTTCTACAATATATGTTTTAGAACTTCTTTAACAAATGATAATAGTAAATGTGAATCACAGGTACGTGGTGATTTACTTTTCGATATTGTATGTGCGGTACCGTGTAGGAATAGTGAGTAAAGAGATGGTAGCTCTTCCTAAATCACGTTTTGTTGCTATTGGCATTTTAGAAGCATTTGGGGTCACAACCGGAATGTCTGCTGCTGGTATTTGCTCTTTTCTTCTTTTTCTTTTTTTTTTGGTTTGGTTAACTAATTGTTCTTGTAATTGATGTTTGTGTGTGTTTATACAGCAATGCTTCCTGGACCGGCAATACCCATCTTGAATCAGGTATTCCCTCCTTCCTCTTGTATTTCCTGACAAATTCTGGTATACATTTGGATTATAGGGCTGTTTTCTAGACATTTGTGCATATGTGTAATTTTAAAGCCTATGTAATTTGTTTAGCTGATAAATTGTTTCTTTTGGAAACCTGGCTTGTGGGATAGAGCTATGTTGATAGGCAGGTACAGGTAGATAGGGGGTTGGGGATTGTTGGAAGGGGCAATTCAGGTTCCAGAAAACAAGGATGAAGTCCATGATGCTGGGCAACTTTAATTTTCCAAGGTTGTAGTCAAGGTTGTCAAAATCGAGATTTTACCCTAAAATCGGTAGAGGACCCTAAAATCGAAATCGTAAAATCGGATCGTAAAATCGTAAGATTTTACAACATAATAAAATATCATTTTAAAATATAATTATACATATATAA
>CATIWR010019488.1:0-49112 GCA_949677035.1 Omphalea diandra | reverse complement strand
AGTGTTACATCATTTCATATGGACCACAGGTCGTCGGCTGAATCCAAACTCTCTCTCTTCTGGTGTCATATACATAGATGTGCATTAAGTAAATGTTTGATTGTGTGTAGGATGGATAAAACCTATATGCATATATATTTTGAACATGAATGATATGAGTTATGTAAATGAAAATGGTTGTTACAGTTATTGGTATCAGAGCTAAAATGAATTGGTCATTACAAACCTTCTTTATAGCTCTTCATATATTATCTCCCTAGGTTCTTATACAAAACTTGTAATAGCTTGCCTTAATTGTGTGGTTTTACCTGACAGAAAGTATTTTGCCAAGAAAGCTTGAGAGAGTTCTTTCCATGTAGCAAATGAGTTAGGTGTCATAGAATTCAACCACCTCTTAGCTCTATCTCTCAAAGAAAAGGATAATAGTCTCAAGTAGATTGCATCATTAGTTGCCCCATTAATCTTCAAGGTTGTACAAATCTTAAGAAAGTTGTGATTTATGCATTTGGATTGTAATTAGCTTTACCCTCAAAAATATTTTATTACACCATTTGGATGATCGTGGGTTTAATCTCCAAATTATTGACTACAACGATGGATCTAATGATGTTTTATTGAGTTCCATGATTGTGTGGCATAAAGAAATCTCACAAAGCTCTTAGTTGCCTTTCATCAGCCATTGTTACTTTCAACAAACTCTTTTTCTATTTTTAGATTTGCCTTCGATAATGAAAGGTACACTTGATAAGCTTTTCCAACATCACATAAACTAAGCACTTCACCTATCAAAAGAAACAAAATATAATTAAACTCACAAAAATTTAAAATATAGAATTTAAAATCTAAATAAATAGAAATCTAAAGTGAAATTAATATTATGAAAAATCAATCTCTGGCACCAAAAATTTGTTGCATATAAAACCTTTATAGGTGCACAAATCACATATAAGTAATATAATGTGAAGTAAATTTCGTTCCCATAAGGATTAGTTCTCATAATTACTAATAAGACTCAATTTTCCTATTATCTAGCAACCAAATTATGAAAATGAAAATAACCTGAAAACTAAAATTGCAAAATTAGTTAAACAAAACTAAATTTGTTTGAAAAAACTCTTGCGCAAATGATTTATAGGAAATTTGGGTACACCACAATATTATTCCACAAATATACCAAGAATTTTGTTTCAAGTGAGAATAGGTTGTGCTTGAAGATGGATTTTCCTACTTTCTTCAATACTTTCTCTCAAGCAATATTGAGTCTATTACCACTAAAATTATGCCTAGTTTTTGTAATCATAAACTTTTTGCAATCATAAAATTCAATAAAAATGCATTAAGTTTCTTGAATAATCCTTTAACATGTCTAAAAGTCATGCCTACTTTCATGATTTTAATCCTTTAGTTTAATATGTTAGGACTAACACTAGACTTTCACATTTGCTTTATCATCTAGAATCTTAAGCACTACATATATGTGATCTTTAAACATACATGATTAATTAAGCTCAAACATCTTAAATCAAGACACCCACTCAAACATCTTAAATCAAGACACCCAACATAATTGAAGCAAAATCACTTCACATTATCATGAAATAAATACTAGACTATCATCCTAATTCCTAGAATTGAAGAATTAGTTCATCTTAAAAGAAGAAAAAGAAACAAAAAAAGAAAAAATCCATTAAATTGAGTAGAAAAAATTATCAAATGAAGAGACTTGCTAAACAAATCAATGAAAACCTAGAAGACAAGCTACCTTAATCTTCACAAAATATTCTTTTTATTTGATATATAGGTTGGATCCACTTTTCTCTTTAAAAATCTACTTTTTTTTCTCCTCAAGTTTCTCTATCCAAATAGGTCAAATCTCCCTTTAAAAGCAAACAGAAATAACATTTAAAATTTAAGATCTAAAACTTTGCATGATCTAGTGTATGGGCCAAGCCACAACCCATGCACAATCTGCTAAATATGAGTCTGCTGCTAATAACAAGTCAACTTCGCTAGTCAATACATGGTCTGAAGCATGGGCCATGCAACCCTATTAAAATCACCATTTCAGCTTTCTTTTTCAGAAATTCATATGCTAACATAAAAGAAATAGAAAATTGACTAATTCTAAAGTAAAAACCCTATAAAATTAAGATAAACTCCTAATTTATAATAGAAAATATATGCTAAAATTATTCATATCACTCACATTCTGACAAAATCCATGCATAAGCAGACTTGATTGTGAACTTACCCATCTTATTATATTTCAAAACCCAACTATCATGCCTAGAGGGATCTCCTATAGGAGTAATTTTTATAGCTTGAAGTTCTCAGGGTGAAATTCAACCTATAATTTTTCATAATTCCAATCACCATTGATTAAAATATCATTGACTCTCATCCTGACCAATGTATATAACTTGACTATAATCTCATTTCGAACATTTGTTTTAATATATATGTATGTGTGGCATCACTTCATATGGCATGATGCTTGCAAGGATTTTGACATACACACACATACATATACACCCTTTGTTGAATGGACAAGTAAGCATGCAATAAAACCCTAGTAATAATGCACCGCTCACTGAGTCTATATTTAAGCTCCATTTATTCCACAAAAAATATTTTCTTGAAAAAATTTTACATATTTTTTAATATTTAACACGCTTAAAAAAATTAGTCAATATAAAATATTTTCCTAATTAAAGAAAAACTAAGTTGTTTTTAAGTAAAATTACTTCCTCTTTTGAAAAGAGGAAGTCACATATCATATTTTAACAAATTTATTCAAATAAAAAATAAATCATATAATGCATATTTTATTATTATCGGTCATGACAAGTCAATGGTGATCGCCGACTATTGGTGAGACCCATACAAATTTTATTTCTAATACATTTCTTATATTATAATAAATAGTATAAATATAAAATATTTATGGTCTAAATTTTATTAGAATTTTATAAATCAAAAGAAATATTAATATTTTTATTATGTATTTTAAACACTAAAAAATATAATGACCAAAAAATATTTTTCACAAACAAGTTCCTTTCTATAAAATAACAGGGACATTAGTATTACTAGTTGTAAGCCCATGACGTTGTGCATTATAATAATAAAATTTAAATAAATTTAATATGTATTTAAATTATTTAATTAATTAAAATTAGTATATAAATAATAATCATAATTTATTATCAAGTGAGTAAAATAAATAATACTATATTAGTATGATACTTTTTTTGTCATATATATTTTTTTTATAAAAATGAAAATTTCATTGTTTCACTTTTTTGTTGCTTATTTTTTATTTTTATTTTTCTTATTATAAAGAAAATTAAATATTAATTATCATAAATATGAAGAATTTTCTATATTGTTAAATTTCATAAATTATTTTATATGAAAAACTTCTTATATTATTAAATTTTCTATACTTTCTTTTGGTTAATCGATGATAATACTTAATTATTACCTTATTTGTCACATGATAAATTAAAATTATATTATATTATCACTTATTAAAAATATTATGTTATTAGCATAATTATTTGATAAATGATAATTACTCATTTAAAATTGAATTTAAGATTTAAATTAATTATATATATTGATGATTCCTTTGCTTATAATAGAATTCCACACTCATGTTGAGTAAAGTTTATTAGATTCATTTGAGAAGAAAAATCCTAATAGGCATCATGCCATTTGCTCAGTCTACCTTAAACATTATGCATTTGAAACACTTTGACCAAAACAGTATTTAATAATATATGCATATGGGAAGGAAATATGTTTTTGAGAATGAAAAAACTATGTGAGTGTGTGTGTGTGTGTGTATAATTTTACTATTTCATATAATGACAAAAGAAAATGAGATATAGATTCCACCTTATCTCATTCTAGCCTCAACATAGAGTAATTCATATACTTCTACCATGTACCTCACATCTTTGTGACACCTAACATCTCTTTCTCTAGTTATAATTTGTTTAGACTATGTTATGCTCCATCTTTATGGTTAAAAATGTATGTTCAATCTAGGCATGATTAGCCTCATTGTATCAAGAACAATTTTTTTTTGTTTGAAATTATAACAACTTTCATTAAGAAGGAAGGTGAAATACGTCTTAGAGAAGGAGTTGATCTAGCTTCCTAGGTACATTAGTATACCAACTAGGATTGAAAAGCAAGGGTCCATGCTTTGATACCTAGTCAACTACAAGATTACAAGATCTAGGGAAAAAAGCAAAGGAACAATACTTAAAGTTTCTAGCCATCTTTTGACTATCTTCCACAACAGGCCTGATCACCCAAGGGATTTCCTTGTTATGTTAGTAACACACTCAATAACCACTAAGTAGTCAGATTCAAAAGTGATCTTGGAATGGTAGTGATCACTTATGAACCTAACTATATCCCTTAGAGTATGCATTTTTGCCAATACAAGAGAAGAACAAACGTATCTTAGAGCACCCCCTTTGATCAAGTGTCCTTAGGAGTCCCTACAAATAAAAGTAGCAATTGAAATGCCCACTTTTTTGTTACAAGAAGCTTTAGCATTTAATTTAAAGATTCTCCATTTTGGACATCTTTACCAAGGTGGATGTATAAGCATCTACTGATGAGACAATTGCTAGGAAACTTTTGTTCCACTGTTAAGTCAAAGCTCATAAAATGTGAACTATTGCTAGGAAACTTTTGTTCCACTATTAAGTCAAAGCTCCCATAAAATGTGAACTATCAACTCCTTATCATTACCAAGAAGGGGAGAAATAACCTACCACCAGTCACTAAAAGGGAGAGAAGAAGGAAAATTAAAACAAAATCCAAATTTAGAGATCAACCAAGTACCCCTAGCCTAGCTGCAATTAACAAACAAATGGGTGATAGTTTTCGATTCAACTCTACAAATCTAATAGACATTAGAGCCACTTTTATGTCTTTAAATCAAATTGTCCTAAACTGCTAAAAAGTTCTTAAAGCACTTCCTTACAAAGTTCTTTACTCTAAAAGGAACTTTTAGAGACTATCAACTTCTCTAATAATTAATAAAAAGACCACGAAGGGCACTTAAAGAAGCACTCATCATATTTATCTTTTTTTCCTTTGAGATAACTTAGTAAACTTTCCTTACTAAATAAGAACATGTATTATTTCCTTACTAAATAAGAACATCAGATCTCTAGGTGCCAAAACAATTTCATCACACTAGCTATATCTTCGATTAGGATATTTAAGATTCGATTTTTATTGATTGGGTTGAATAGATGGTTTAACATTTCTAAGTTGCATGATCTGGAGTCATGGCTCATCAATTTAGATTACACAAAAATGCTAGTATCATTTGGTTGCAAGGAAGTGATTTTAAGGTTAAGAGCTCACAGTATCTTTTTATCTTCCCATATTCAAATGGAACACCCATTACCAACATTCCACTTGTTGTTTTGTGTTATAATCTCCCTTCCTTGAAATATGTTACACCAACCCTATGAAGTTTCCATTCTTTTGCAACTATATCCCAAAGATCTACCACATCGTTGTCTAAATATTTCTCCACTCTATACTTCCAATACATATAGTTGGATCCATTGAAGTATGGCTTGAGATGGTTGTGGATTCCTTCTTGTGCCATTTGTCTTTCCTCACACAATTAAGGGTTTTAACGAAACCTTATGCTGACACCACTTATTGGCCCTTGAGTACCAAGAAAAGGGGTTGAATTGGTGAGGAATTTAAAAATTATAGGGAAGGTAAAGAAAGATGGATATAAATGAAATAGGAGAAGAAATGGAGACATAATATTTTACAGTGGGTCGGGCGTTAACTAACCCTACATCCACTCCTTAATTCTTTACAACTAGGTATTTTATTAACAATAAATGATGTTTCCAAGCTTACACCAAACTTATATACTTTGTGTTTTATAGGTCACACACAACCTTACAACTTATGTTTTAAGGCTCACACAAAAACCTCTCAAGTCTTTCATAAAGGCTCACACTTAACCTATTATAAGAGTTTTACAACTAGGCTAACTCTCAAACCTAATTACAATGGTGTTTAATGTTTACACCCAATAATACCAACTCATATACAAAGAATTAAAGATTGAGAAACAAAATTACAAGAGTTTAGCTATATTCAATGTTATTCTCTTGTATCCATGTCTGCTTGATGGAGTGTTTATAGATAATAATCACCAAAGAGATGTTATAAAGAAACTATGTTTAAATCTCTAAGGCATGCTAGGAAAATCTTGCATTAAATGCCTGTCAGACACATTTTGCAGTAGTGACAGGTCATTCGGAGTCTCAATTTATCTTCCTACACCAAATTTGCTAAAATCACAATAGAAACCACGCTTGTATCTAACGACTAGTCCACGTGGCATGCTATCATTGGTCTTCTAAGAAAAATAGTCATTGTATTCTTCTAACCAAATAAAAGTTATAGACATAAGTTATCTTCCTCTTAGATGTTATTAGCATTACGAATTTATCTGTTTGATAAGAAGTTCCTTCAATAGGTCATGGTCTCAAAGATTATTTCACCTTCGCAAATTTTGATATGTTAATGGTTATCTTAGACACATGAGAAGCTTTGGTTATGGACTTGGTTCCCTTTAGGCAACTTCAAAAGTCGCGATTGTGATCCTGATCCTGAATGTGATGGTCACCATGAATTCTATAATTTGAAATTCATAGCTTTTTTGGTTAGATCATGATAGTGATTTGCTTTGCGAATTAGTCTGGACCAAAGTCATTCATTCCTTTTGTAATATCACAGTCGCGAATTAGAGGTTCTTGATCGTGAATTAGGATGCCTTTCACCATGCTTGAGACAAACTCCCATTCAACTTTCAATGCAAACCTATCTTAAAAACTATGAAAACAACACTTAAAATTGATGTTAGAATATGTCAATCTACACTGCCAATATCAAAAGAGAGTTTTAACTTAGCTTTAACCAACCTAGTCCAACAATCTCCTCTCTTTTTTATTTTGACAACTTAGATTAATTTTGTAGGGGATAAAGAATTGCATAAGTGTGAAATTGAAATGGTTAACTTAGGTTAGCAAATTTAACTAGTTAGGATACCTATTTAAACTTGAAATGAAAATAACCAAATTGAGATTGCTTCCCCTCAAATTATACTCCTCTTAATTATGTCATGCAATTGATTTCACTATTTCTCTCCCCCTTTGTTAAGATAAAAAAGAGAGAATAAGATAATGATAGGGATGAGTATGAAGTGATGCAAATAAAGAAGAACCGTAGAGGGAACAAAAACTTCAAATTTTATTGATGTAAGCATAACAAAACATAAACATAATTAACCATAAACATAATTAAACATAAACATGAAGTTGTAGGATCCAATTTGAGGCTATAAGACAAATAAAGCAAAAAAAGAGAAAGAATTATAAGCCTAAGAGAAATTAGAAAATTAGAGAGCTGTCATCAACTCCAGAATCTCCAACATCCTCATCTTCTCCTCCACCTTGTGCTTCATCTCCTGCTTCTACTTTTTGGTCTTCCTCTTCTTTTGGAGTATCCTTCCAATCTTCAAAATCTAGGAGATGGCAAGGTGTTGCACCCACCTTCTCTTAAAGGTTTAATAAATCACCATTTAGGTGGGAAAGAAGAAGAAATCTCTTTTTTATTCCACGAATCACCTTATCCAACTTTTTGTTTATAGAAAAGAGAGAGAGAGATGGAAAAAAAGTCTTAGTTGTTGGTTTGGGCTTAGGAGATGGGATTGTTTGCGGACCTTCCTCTATCACAAGCCTTTTCCTTATTAAAGCTTGAGTAGTTTCATGCTTCTTAGTCCCAATGGGCCCCATAGTATAAATATAAGTATATGGATAGATAACCTTGGCATTTACGAGATAGGGCATATCAAGGAAGTTTTAAAAGGGCAAGTATTTCTTAGTGAGGAATTTTTCATTTTCCTCATTTAGGGATCCCACATAATGTAAATGCCTATGACATGAGAGGAGAGGAGAAATTTATTTTTAGGTTTAGTACTTATATGAATCAATTGATCCATAAGATACCAGTCTATTTGAATCGGCTTGTTTTTTGTTAGGCAAAACAGAAATGCCAAGTCTTTTTGGAAAACCTTTTCATTCCCATCATCCCTAGCATTTACTAAAAGGAAATGATATGGTGAAGAAGCCAATTTGGAAGGATTCTAATGTATTTGGATAGAGATATTTTTGCATCATGTTTGATTTTAATAGATATCTCTGACCAGAATTCAAAATAAATGATATTAAGTGTAGAGATGATAAATGGAATATCATCTCCCACTAGAAGGTTGAAGAGGTTAGAAAGCTAGTTGAAAGTTATAAATGGGGGTCTCCACTGAAAACTAGCCCATACAAACCTGTTTTTGATAAGCTCTCCTACTCAAAGTGGTAGTGCATATGAACTTTTTGATGATTTCCTCATACCCGGGTTCATCTCTAAAGATATACTCATTCTATCCTAAGTTTGATAGAAAAGCATGAATTTCATCCTTGATTCCAAGTAACCAAGGAGAAAGATAGAGGGAATCTTATTGACTTGGATTATCTTGTTGGAGTTGGCTTTGCACCTATACTTTTCTTCTTTGGTTATTCACTTCATTAGGTGAAAGGCAGAAGGGCTTGGAGGTTGGGCAATGCCTTTCCCTTTCTCTACTTTGTTTAGTTTCTTAAGTGCCATTGAGGGAAGTTGGGAGAAGTTGGGAGAGTTTGAAAGATTTGAGAGAATAAATGAGTTATAGATGAATAGAGAAGTTAAAAATAGAATAAAAGGGTGTTAGGATGGTTTAAATAGGTAAAAAAAAAAACTAACAAAAAAGGTAACAAAATGGTAAAAATTACATAAAATGAGGGGTTGGCTCCAATTGATAATCAAATCAATCAATGTCTAACAGTCACTAGACTTCGCAATCACTAATAGTAGGTCGTGACTGCTAATTACAAATTCTATGAATAACATATAAGAATTCTTTAAAAAAATGAAGGAGTCAAAGGTCAAAGAATTTGAATTTTGAAAGAATTAATGGTGGCAATTTATGTAACATCCCTATCCACATTCATTGGCATTATCACATGAACATATTCATTAAATAAATGATTTTAAATCCTAGATGAACATATGCATTGAATAAATGATCATTTAGACATGTGAATTGGATAATAAATGATCGTTTAGACGTGAATTGGATATGCATGATGATTACACTTGCACTATTGCATTTGGGACACTTGAACATATATGTAATGTTTGTATAGTTACATGGCATATTATCTTATGTTGTGTGCATGTTATAACATCATAAATAATGGTGTTTTAGAACTTATTTAAAAGTATAAGGAGCATATGGGAATTAAGAGATGGATGGAGATGATGAAGTGGTGAAAAAGAGGGATCAAAGGGAAAAAGTGAACTTCCAACCAATGGAAATGAGACACCATGATTTTGTCTTATTACAATAAGTTTAGAAGTGGAAATTTTTAGCCTTTAGGATCATAATAGAGAGGTTAAACATGAGAGGCAGTAGAAGAAAAGGAGAGCCAAGGAACAAAGAAAGAAAAGAATAAAAGAAGAAAAAGAAGAAGAAGAAGAAGAAGAAGAAGAAGAAGAAGAAGAATGAGGAGAGTGAGCTGCCTAGGAAAGAATCCTAAGCTTTTTTGGCTATGGGATAATAGGTAAGTTAATTTATCTTCTTCCCATATGAAATTAATCCCTTAAGACATGTTAATCATTCATGGTTAGTAAGAAATATGGAGTATTTGAGGTAGAGCTCATGTATGAAAGTTGAAATTCAAGAGAAATAAGAGCTGATTGTGTTGGTTTTATTATTAGAGCAAAATTTTGTACCAAAGATTTCGTAACCCTAAAAGATGAATTAGGGAAAGTGTGAAATATAAAAGTTGTAGCTTTATGCTCCATATAAATGCATGCAAAATATTTTTGCTTAATTTGGTGTGTATGAGGAGATATGGCTCCTTCATTAGGGTTGGTTCACAACCAACTGAAATCACCTCAGTCTTTCTATTTTCTTATATTTTGATGACATTATGTTCAGATTTAGACAAATTGTAAAACATAAAATTTGTAAGGTTATATGCCCTCTAGATTCCTGTAAAGCAGTTTTGCTTGATTTGTTAAGTGGAAAGAAATATAGCTCATTGATTGTGACTGACCCTCAAACTAATGATATCTCACCAGTCTTATAATTCTGTTTTCTAAGAATTTGATGGCCATAGATTCCAAATTTGATTATGTGAAAAACATAGATTCCCAATTTAATGATGTGAAAAATTTAAAAGTTGTATATTTATGTCTGATCTACATTACTATGAATTATTTTTGCCAAATTTAACATGGTTGTTGAGATATTGGCCTTTCATTATGACTAATTGTCAACATGTTGAAAATCTGCTTACCTTGAGATTGTTCATTTGTTTTGGTGACTTTATAGACTAAATTAGGCAATAAGTAAAGCATGAAAAATGTTAATTTATATGTTTTGTAACTTTTGGTAGATCATTTTTGTAATTGGATTTGTATAATTTGAGATATACCTAAGATTGTAAGACCTACTCAGACTGAGATGACATTAAAATAGGGAAAATTCAAAAATTTACCACATTTTCTATGTGGGTTATATTGACCTGAAATTTGAATATGTTGTATCATTATGTGTACAGTTTATTTTTAAAAAAGAATCAAGTAATTTGGATAAGTATATCTAGAGTTATTACTGTAAGAGTGTAGCAAGGTCGGGCTGCCATATAAGGAAAATATGCATAAACACTAGGTCCACTTGCATGGATCATGCCATAGTTGGATATGAAGCATTCATAATCATTTTGACATACTTTTAACCATGTATGTATCAAATGTTAGGATCTCAACACTTTGAGGAAGCCCCAGAGAGAGAACCAAACCTACCATAAAGGTTGGTCATCAAAAGATGAGTAAAAACCATAATTAGATTCTAATATGTATGTGTGGTAATTTTACGATGTGATTATGTTCTATTACACGTATATGTGATTGAATTGTTACATTTTACATGTGAATATAAGTCATGTGAGAATTATATGCTCTTAATGATTACTTGGTATACCATTATGAAGAATGGAACTAAAAGGATGTTATGACCGACTTGTCAAACACTTACAAATCACGTGGAAAAGGGACCAATATGTCGTATTGGCATATGTTATTGATCAAATGATTCACTTGTTATATGTTGGCTAGCAAAAATCAAATGTCACTTGAATCATATGAATTCTCAATAGCAATGTTTGCTTGTAAGGTCACGAAAAAAATCAATCTATTGCACTTGTACTTGCATAGTCAATTGTAATACTTGTAATGTACCCTGATGATATTCTTATGTTAGTTATGCCATAAGAATCTGATTATTATTTTTATTCATTGAGACATGACTCATCAAATCGTAATTATGTTTTTTAGATACTGAAACATAAGGCTTAGATACTTTGGTGCATAAAGTTTTACATAGAGACATATGGATCACAGGTCGTCGGCTGAATTCCAACTCCCTCTATCCTTATGTCATGTACATATATCTAGATAGGAACTTATTTATGGTCATTAGCCTTTATCATTAGTTAACATATACATACATCAAATACATTATTGGATTATATATGTATGATGAATAAACCTTTATGCGTATGTATTTTCGAACATGAATGCCAAGATTTTTAAATGAAAATGGTCGTGATAGTTTTTAGTATCAGAGCAAAGATAGGTTCCATAGGGACATACATATGAACATGACATGACTTTTGCACTATTATGCATTATCTTATGACACAGTCTTATATGTCTATAAGGCATTAGTAGAAGGTAGTCATGGTAGTACCCATGTCTCACCAAGGAGAGTGGAATCAGCCGATTTGCATTCCATAAAAGCATCATGCCAACCATTAAAAGATCAACTTGTTGACAAAGTTAGATCTCGTACACATTCTCATACATAACATATATCTCATGGGCAACCACAACATAGAATTGTTAAATCAACATTGCAGGGTCCAGAAATTCAAAGAGAGAAGGTATGACAAATTAAGAAAATAGGGTGTAGTGGACTTCAGTGGTACCATAAATTCATCAGTGGTAGAGACATGGCTAAAAAGAATAAAGAAAGTTTTGAATTTGATGAAATGCACACCAGAAGAAAAGTTTGATTATGCAGTGTCACTATTGTAGGGGGATGCATATGATTGGTGGGAAATCATTCCATAGAGTGATGTCCAACCTCTAGTACTTACATGGGATGATTTTCTTCGTGAATTCAATAATAATTACATACAAAAAGTGTATAAAGATGATAAAAGAAAGGAATTTTTGAACCTAAAGCAAAGGGAGATGACTATAACGGACTATGAGGTAAATTTTAATCAATTATCTCATTATGCATCCTTCATGCTGGCCATTGACAAAGACAAATGTCAAAAGTTTGAAGAGGGACTAAGATATGAGATCAGAAGTAAGATCATGGCTGCAGATCTTGAAAGTTATATTAAGCTAAAAGCTACTGCAATTAGGGTGGAAAGATTATAAAAAGAAAGGATAGTGCAATGAGTAAAAGGGTGGAAAGATTATAAAAAGAAAGGATAGTGCAACGAGTAAAAAGAGGGTTGATTGAGTTTGTGGGAGATTTGAACAAAAAGAAAGGTAAACGTGGAGACTGTATGTCATCATAGTCCAATGCTAGGGGCAATTACTTTAGCTATAGAGGTAGAGGATTAGGAGTTTCATCATATACAGGCAGAGGTCAAGGCCAAGTTATGCAACAATGACCCTCATGTGTACAGTGGCAGACAACATATGGGTGAATGTAGAAAATTAACTGGTGGATGCTATTTTTATGGGTCTTTTGATCATATACTTAGAGATTGTCATGAAAGATCCAGAATGTTAGATAGAGGCAGAGCTACATAAGAGTCTACAGTTGAAGTTTCAAAGGCAAATAGAGTTGGAGTATCATTTGACAAGGACAGAGGCAGAGATAAAACAACTACAATTGGCCAAGGTATGAGCAAATTAGAAGGTTAGTGCTCTAGACCCCTAACACAGGTCAGAGTATTTGCCATGACTAAGCAAGAAGTTGTTGCTGCTCTAAAAGTAATCACTAGTAAACTTTTTCTCTATGATTTAGAAATTGGTGCTTTAATTGATCTTGGCTCCACACATTCATTCATTTCATTGAACATGGCATCACAATTGTGTAGTAAGCATCAACCTTTAGGTTTTAATCTATATGTTAGTACTCCTTTGAGAGATGTGATGATTGACGATAAGGTATGTCACGATTGTATGATTCACATTGATAATTGTTAAGTTAAATGTTGATCTAGTACTGTTACCACTATGTAAATTTGATATGATGTTGGGTATGGACTGGTTGTCCAATTATCGTGTAATAGTGAATTGTTTTACTAAGGAAATTGTTTTGGAATCTCCAAATAAGAGACAAGGGTTGTGTTTCAAGGGGAAAGGCTAATTGTACCTGCATGTCTAGTTTTTGCTATCAAGGCTTTTTGAATGATTAAAAGTGGTTGCGAGGCTTATTTGTCACAGTTGGTAGACACAAGGTCCACAAATGAATTACTTGAGAATATTTCCATGGTAAATGAGTTTCCAAATATTTTCCCAACTGGCTTACTTGGTTTGCCACCTAATAGGGAGATAGAATTCACAATTGAGTTAATCTTAGGAACTGCACCGATATCCATTTTACCTTATACAATGGCTCCAGCTGAGTTGAGAGAATTAAAGACCCAATTATAGTAGTTACTTAAAAAGGATTCATCATCTCGATTGTGTCACCTTGGGGTGTTCTAGTATTATTTGTTGAAAAGAAAGATGAGACAATGAGGTTGTGTATTTATTATAGGCAGTTAAATCAGGTTACTGTGAAGAACAAGTATCCTATACCAAGGGTAGATGATCTATTTGACCAGTTACAAGGAGCATATATGTTTTCTAAAATTTACCTAAAGTCAAGATATTATCAGCTCAAAATTTCAAACCCATATGTACCATAGATAGCTTTTCGAACTAGGTATGGCCATTATGAATTTTTGGTGATGCCATTTGGTTTGACTAATGCACCAGCTGCATTTATGGCTCTTATAAACAAAGTGTTCCAACCTTACTTAGAGAAATTTGTAATTGTGTTCATTGATGACATTTTAGTGTATTCAAAGAGTAAAGAAGAGCATGAACAACATTTAAGGATTGTGTTGCAAATTTTAAGAGAAAAACAACTATTTGTTAAATTAAGCAAATGCGAATTCTGGATTGACCATATGGTATTTTTAAGACATATAGTTTCTAAAAAGGCATAGAGGTGGATCTAAACAAAATTGAAGCAATGGTAAAATGTGAAACCCTAAAGAATATTGCAGAAGTTTGAAGTTTCTTAGAACTAACTAGGTACTATCATCAATTTTTTGAGGGTTTTCACTTATAGTTGCTCATTTGACTAAGTTCCTTCGAAAAAATGCAGCATGTCAGTAGTCTAAAGCATGTCAAGAGAGTTTTGATAAATTAAAAGATAGATTGACATATGTTCTAGTGTTAGCCATTCCAACTGGTAATGAAGGATTTATTATATATAATGATGCCTCTCATCACGGTTTCAAATGTGTTTTAATACAGCATGTTAAGGTAATTGCATATACATCTAGACAATTGAAACCTTATGAATTATCTTATCTAGTACATGACCTAAAACTTGTTGTCATTATGTTTGCTTTGAAAATATGGAGACATTACTTGTATAGAGAAACTTTTCAAATATTTACAGATCACAAGAGCTTAAAGTATTTTATGAGCCAAAAAGAATTAAACATAAGACAGTTGCAGTGGTTAGAACTGCTAAAGGATTATGATTGCACCATTGAGTATCACCCAGGGAAGGCAAATATGGTTGTTGATGCTTTGAGCAAGAAATTAAGAAGTTGTGTAGCTTATTTACAAGTATTTTCATTGTCTTATTTAGTTCAATTATGAGTTATGAATATAAAACTAAACATATAAAAGAATGGGGTATTGATTGTTATTTTTCAAGTGAGACTAGTATTGCATGATCAAATTAAAGAAGCATAGGGCAAGGATCCAAAGTTAAATAGAATTATTAAAATGGTAAAACATGGGAGACATGGAGATTTTGATATTCGAAATGATACCTTGATGTTGGGTTCTCTTACTTGTGTGCCTAATGTTGATAACTTCCAAAGAGAAATTCTAGAAGAAGCACATAATGCTCCATATGCCATGCATCCAGAAATGACAACAATGTATAATACCTTACGATCTCATTTTTGGTGGCCTAAAATTAAGAAAGATGTAGTGGCCTATGTTTCAACATGTTTGACTTGTCAGCAGATCAAAACAAAACATCAAGCACCAGCTAAAAGATTGAAACCATTGACGATTCCAGTATGAAAATGGGAAACAATAACCATGGACTTTGTACATAAGTTTTTGAGAACTTTGAAGAATAATGATGCTATATGGGTGATCATTGATAGACTAACTAAGTTAGCCCACCTTTTGCCTATTCGATGGGAGTAGTTCACTTAAGCACTTAGCCAAGAAATATATGGATGAAATTGTCAGATTACATGGCATTCTAATGTCCATTGTATCAGATAGAGATCTATAATTTACATCTTGAATTTGGGTCAGTTTGCTACAGGCTTTGGGTACCAAGTTAAGTTTCAATACTACTTTTCATCCTCAGACCGATAGGGAATAAGAAAGGACAATTCAGACACTTGAAGATATGCTTCGAGCTCGTGTGATAGAGTTTAAAGGTGCATAGGATGAATATATTGCCTTGATTGAATTTGCTTATAATAATCATTATCACAACAGTATACAGATGGCACCATATGAAGCACCATGTGGAAGAAAATGTTGAAGTCCTATCTACTAGGATGAAGAAGGGATGTGTATTTTAGAAGGGCCAGAACTAGTGCAAGACACTATGGACAAGGTGAAGGTAATCAAGAGCAAACTTAAAGTAGCACAAGATAGGGAAAAAGTCATACATACCAACACAAAAGAGAAATGGAATATGAGGTTGGAGATAAAGTGTTCCTTCGAGTTTCACCATGGAAAGGAATAATTTGATTTGGTAAAAGGAGAAACTAAGTCCTCGATACATAGGACCCTATAAGATCCTAAAAAGAATCGATCCATTAACTTATAGGATAGCACTATCACTAGAGATGGCTCAGATGCATGATGTATTCCATGTGAATATGCGAAGAAACTATCGGTCTAATCCTACACATATACTTAGGGATTTAGCAATAACAATTATAGATGATGTAAGTTACATTGAAAAACAAGTGGAAATCATTAGTTATATGATAAAATAGTTATGAAATTGAGAAATTCCTTTAGTTAACGTGTTATGGGGAAACCACTCACAATAAGAGGCTACGTGAGAAACCAAAGAGAACATGAAACGATAAAATCCATATTTATTTTCAGGTATTGAATTTTAATGACAAAATTCTTTATAAGAGGGTAAGAAATGTAACATCCCTATCCACATTCATTGGCATTATCACACGAACATATTCATTGCACAAATGATTTTAAATCCCACATGAACATATGCATTGGATAAATGATCATTTAGACATGTGAATTGGATAAGCACAATGATGACACTTGCACCATTGCAATTGGGACACTTTAACATATATATAATATTTGCATAGTTGCATGGAAAATTATCTTATGTTGTGTGCATGTTATAACATCATAAATAATGGTGTTTTAGAGCTTATTTAAAAGTATAAGGAGCATATGGGGATTAGGAGATGGATGGAGATGATGAAGGTGTGAAGAAGAGGGATTAAAGGGGAAAAGTGAACTTCCAACCAATGAAAATGAGACACCATGATTTTATCTTGTTACAGTAGGTTTACAAGTGGAATTTTTCAGCCTTTAGGATCATAATAGAGTGGTTAAATGTGAGGGGCAATAGAAGAAAATGAGAGCCAAGGAAGAAACAAAGAAAAGAAGAAGAAGAAGAAGAAGGAGAAAAATGAGCTGCCTAGGAAGGAATTCTAAGCTTTTCTGGTTCTGGGATAATAGGTAAGTTAATTTATCTTCTTTCCATATGAAATTAATCCCTCATGACATGTTAATCATGCATGCTTAGTAAGAATGATGGAATATTTGAGGTAGAGCTTATGTATGGAAGTTGATATTTAAGAGAAACAAGAGCTGATTGTGTTGGTTTTGTTGTTAGAGCAGAATTTTGTACCCATGATTTCATAACCCTAGAAGACGAATGAAGGAAAGCGTAAAATATGAAAGTTGTAGCTTTATACCGCATCTAAATTTCTATAAAACATTTTTGCTTATTTTGGAGTGTGTGAGGAGATATGGTCCCTCATTAGGGCTGGTTCACAACTAACCGAAATCACCTCAGTCTTTTTGTTTTCTTATATTTCGATAACATTATGTTCAGATTTAGACAAATTGCAAAACATGAAATTTAAAGGGTTATATCCCTCTAGATGCTTGAAAAGCAGTTTTTCTCTATTTGTTGTGTGGAAAGAAATATGGCTCATTGATTGTGACTGACCCTGAAACTGATGAAACCTCATTTGTCTTATAATTCTATTTTCCAAGAATTTGATGACCATATATTCAGAACTCAATGATGTGACAACCTTAAAAGTTGTATATTTATGTCTGATCTACATTTTTGTGAAATATTTTTGCCAAATTTAACATGGTTGTTGAGATATTGCTCCTTCATTATGACTGATTGTTAACATGTTGAAAACCTGCTCACACTAAGATTAAGATTGTTCATTTTTTTGGTGACTTTATAGACTTAATTAGACAATGAGTTAAAACATAATAAAATGTTCCTTTATATGTTGTTTAACTTTTGGTAGATCATTTTTGCAATTTGTACAATTTTAGATATGCCCAATAGTGTAAGACCTACTCATACTGAGATAACACTGAAATAGGGCAAAATTTAAAAATTCACCACATTTTCTATGTGGCTTATATTGACCTGAAATTTGAATATGTTGTATAATTATGTGTCTAGTTTATTTAAAAAAAGAATAAAGTAATTTAGATGAGTATATCTAAAGTTATTACTATGAGAGTGTAGTAAGGTCAAGCTGCCATATAAGGAAAATATGCATAAACACTAGGTCCACTTGCATGGATTATGTCATAGTTGCATACCAAGCATTCATAATTATTTTAAAATACTTATAACTATGTATGTATCAAATTTTTGGATCTAAACACTTTTAGGAAGGCCTAGAGAGAGAACCAAACCTATCATAAAGGTTGGTCACATCAAAAGGTGAGAGTAAAAACCATAATTAGATTCTAATGTGTATGTGTGATGATTTTATAATGTGATTATGTTCTATTACATGTATATGTGATTGAATTGTTACATTTTATATGTGAATACAAGTCAAGTGAGAATTATATGCTCTTAATGATTACTTGGTATACCATTGTGAATGAACACTTGCACATGGAATTAAAAGGATGTTGTGATTGGCTTGTCAAACACTTGCAAATTACATGGAAAATGGACCAATATGTCCTATTGACATATGTTATTGATCAAATGATTCACTTGTTATATGTTGGCTAGCAAAAAATCAAATGTCACTTAAATCACATGAATTCCTAGGAGCAGTGTTTACCTTATAAGGTCATGACAAAAATCAATATATTGCATTTGCACTTGCATAGTCAATTGTTATACTTGTAATATATCCTAATGTTATTCTTTTGTTAGTTATGCCATAATAATCTAATTATTGTTTTTATTCATTAAAACACGACTCATCAAATTGCAATTATGTTTTTCAGATACTGAAGCATAGGGTTTGGATACTTTAGTGCATAAAGTTTTGCATAGAGACAAGTGGACCACAGGTCGTCAGCTAAATTCCAACTCTCTCTCTCTCTTTATGTCATGTACATATATCTAGATAGGAACCTATTTATGGTCACTAGCCTTTATCATTAGTTAAGATATACATATATCAAATACATTATTGGATTATGTATGTATGATGAATAAACCTTTATGCATATGTATTTTCAGAGAGGAATGCCATGATTTGTAAATGAAAATGGTCATGACAATTTAGGATCGTGATAGTGAATTAGAAACTTAACAGAAAATGGATAAGTGCATGTAACTAGTAATTGCGAATTACAAGGCAAAAAGAAAAGTAATGAAAGAATAAGAATTTATGGTCCTAAATGCGATCCATTTAATGTAATAATGATTAATTTAAGCAAATAGGCATAGAAAAGCTTAATTGCTTAAAGAATTAACATATCCAAAGTAATTCAGCATACACAATTATCAAACATATCATTTAATCAATGAAAGTGACAAACACAATGAAAAATGTGAGTAGAGATCAATTTTCACCCTAGGGAGCTTTCATCAAGCATCCCTTTCTCACTTTTAATGAAGTTCATCATTTCTTCACTTAGGGGTTTGATGAAAATGTTAGCAAGTTGATGATTAGTGTCAACAAACTCTAATACCACATTACCATTTTCGATATAATCTCTAAGAAAATGATCCCTAATGTTGGATAGGATTTTTTGAAAGATTTAATGCACTTGTATTATCACATTTGATGGGAATATGGTCAACAACCTTGCCATAATTCTTGAGTTATTGTTTCATCCAAAGAACTTGGGTGCAACAAGAACCTGCTGCCATATATTATGCTTTGACAGTGGATAAGATAGTTGAAACTTTCTTTTTACCAAACCAAAAACTAAGAATTCTTCTATAAATTGATAAGTTCTAAAAGTGCTCTTTCTATCTAATAGACTACCGACATAATCTATATCTGAATACCCAAAAAGACTAAATGATGAATTCCTAAGATATCATAACCCTAAATGCAATGTGCCATGTAAATACTTAAGAATCATTTTAATAGCATTTAAATGAGATTCCTTAAGGCATGATTGAAACCTAACACACATGTGTACACTAAGCATAATGTTAGGTCTAAAAGCAGTGAGATAGAGGAGAGAACCAATCATACCTCTATACCTCTTTCATCAATAGGCTTACCCAATTCATCTTTGTCTACTTGATGGTAGCATTCATTGGTGTCTTAGCTACTATGCATCCATCCATGCCAAATTTTTGGGTAGATCTTTTATGTACTTGGTTTGGTTAATAAAGATGTCCTTTTTGTCTTTCTAGTTTTGTAAACTAAGGAAGAACTTCAGCTCTCTCATTACTCTTATCTCAAATTCCCTAGTCATACGCTTAACAAAATCTTCACAAAGGGATTTATTAATAGTGCCAAATATAATATCATCAACATATATTTGTACAATGAGTGTATTTTGATTATGTCTTTTGACAAATAAAGTTGCATCAACTTGTCTTTTTTCAAAATCATTTTGTAAAAGAAATGAACTAAGCCTTTCATACCAAGCTCTTAGAGCTTGTTTTAAACCATACAATGTTTTAGTTAGTTTGAAAACATGATTAAGAAAAGCATGAGATTCAGAACCAAGAGGTTGTTTAACATAAAATTTTTCCTTAATAAGTCCATTCAAAAATGCACTTTTAACATCCATTTGAAAAAAGGTTTAAAATTTATATGACATGCAAATACTAAGAGTATCTTAATGACCTTTGATCTTACTACGTGAGCATAAGTTTCATCATAATCAATGCCTTCATTTTGGTTGT
Source organism: Omphalea diandra (assembly GCA_949677035.1). Lineage (NCBI taxonomy): Eukaryota > Viridiplantae > Streptophyta > Magnoliopsida > Malpighiales > Euphorbiaceae > Omphalea > Omphalea diandra. The sequence goes on along the minus strand of CATIWR010019488.1, from coordinate 28,306 downwards.
ATCCTTTTGCAACCAATTTAGCTTTATTCCTAGTAATAAAACCTTGTTCATCTAACTTTTTCCTAAACACCTACTTGTATCCCATAATAAGGTGTTCCCTAGGCCTAGGAAATAGTTTTCATACTTTGTTTCTCTCAAATTGGTTGAGTTCCTCTTGCATAGCAATCACCCAAAATTTTACCATCAAGAGCTTCATCAAGTGATTTGGCTCAAATTGAGAAACAAATGCAAGATTATTATATAATGCATGAAGTTGAGATCTAGTACTTACTCCATTGGATGTCTTAACAATGATTAGATCCTTTGAGCGATGTTTGAAGAATCTCCAATCCTTAGAAAGATCTTAAGCTAGAATTTCTACTTGTTGTAGTTGAGATTCTTTTTCTTCTTTTGATGACTTGTTATCTTCAAGATCAATGACCATTTCTTTTGGAGTTAAATCTAGCTCCAATTTTTCAAAGTCGCCTGTAAGACCATTAACAAGAAAATCTTTCCCAATATCAAGTTTACTAGATTCATCAAACATAATACTCATAGACTCTTCAACAACCATAGTACATTTGTTGAAAACCCTATAGGCTTTACTAGAGGTGGAGTAGCCTATAAATATATTTTCATTTATCTTAAAAGCAAATTTTCCAAGGTTGTCCTTGGTATTTAAAATGTAGCATTTGCATCCAAAAACTCTAAGTTATGAATTCTTAGGTTTTCTATCGTACCAAAGCTCATAAGAAGTTTTGTTGAGAATGGGTCTTTTGAAAACATGATTAGCAATATAACAAGAAGTATTGATGGCTTCAGCCTAAAAGTAATTAGGCAAAGAATACCCATTGAGCATAGTTTTAGCCATCTCTACTAATGTCCTATTTTTCCTCTTTACAACACCATTTTGTTATGGTGTTCTAGGAGTAGAAAAATTATGAGAAATCTCATTCTCTAAATAATAAGTTTCAAAAGTTTCATTTTGAAATTCTTTTCCATGGTCACTCCTTATAAATGAGATGAAGTAACCTTTTTTCATTTTGAACTCTTTTGCAAAACTTTTAAAAACATCAAAAGTGTCATTTTTATGAGCTAGAAAGGACACCCAAGCAAACCTAGAGTAATCATTAACTATGACAAATGCATAATGCTTCCCACCTAGACTAGCATTCCTAGTAGATCCAATTAAGTCCATGTAGATGAGTTGAAGAGGTCTAGATGTACTTCAAACATTCTTTGTTTTGAAGGAAGTTTAATGTTGCTTCCCTATTTGGCAAGGTCCACATGTCTTGTCTTTGGAAAATTTTAGCTTGTGAAGACCTTCCATTACCCATTAGCTATCCTTTAAATAGGCTTTATAGGAGCTCCAAGCGAGCATGACCAAGTCTTTTATACCAAAGCCAAGCTTCATTGCTAAGAGACACAAGACACTTGAAGGATTGGTTAGTCAAATTGTCTAAGTCAATTAGGTAGGTATTACCCCTCCTTTCACCCTTAAAGATTACCTTCTTATCCACCAAAGTGGTAACCCGACATCCTCTAAGGTCTAAGGTGACTTTATTACCTTTATCACACAATTGACTTACACTTAACAAACTATATTGTAAATCATTAACTAAAAAAACATTGTTAATAAATGAACAACCATTCTTACCAATTGTTCCAATGCCAATTATCTTTCCCTTAACATTGTTCCCAAAAGTGATATTGCCACGCTCCTTCTCTGCTATGGCTATGAATAACTTTTGGTTGCCTGTCATATATTTCAAGCGTCTATTATCCACATGCCAATCATTGTCTTCATTAGTGGCTACCATTCATTCCTACACACTAAAAAGCATATCATCTTTATTTAGGTACCCAAGCATACTTGGGTCCTTAAGGGTTAGATCTTGAAGGATGCTATAATTTGAGGTGAGCCTTCTTAGTATAGCAAAAAATATTTATGTGACCAAACTTCATATAATAGTGACATTATAGCTTAGACTTGTAAGTTTTTCTCTCATGCAAGACTTTAGTATGAGTAGGGGGTCTTCTCATACCATGATAGTGAGAATATGAGCATGTGAAAGAATGATTGGGAGTTAAGGAGAATTTTTTGTGTAAGTTAGGGTGAACATGCTTCTTATTGTAAATGAATGCATGATTAGCCTTTTTAGGCTTGAGATTTCTTCCCCTTGCACATAGGCATAGGTGGCTTAGTACTAAGAGCACTCTTGCCCCCAATTACCTCAATACTAGATGTTTGAGGTGCTGAAGCTCTAATAAAAATAGTGAGAAAGGGTGTAGATGATGAGGAGGCTCCATTGAAGCTTAGACCATGTCTTACTAGGAGAGGCCTTTAAGATACAATTAATGTATCTAAAGCTTCCTTCCCTTTGTGAAACTTAGAAATAGAATTTTTAATCTCAATTGCCTCTCCTTTTAAGGTATCATTTTCCTCTCTCAAGGAATTTAGAGAAGAATATGATTTAGTAAGACTCTTAACAGATTTTTTGAGTTCTTCATTTAAAGTCCTTAACTCACTTACAAGCTCATTTAATGAGTTAAACTCATTTTCTAGTTTTGAGCATTTCTTTTTGTAAGTTTTCATTTTTGACTTATACTTGTCACATCTTAAAGTAAGAGCTTTTAGGTGTTCATCATGTGCATCATAATTTCCACTATAATGGAGTGAAGAACTTACCTCATTAGAAGAGTCCTTTTGTGCCATGAAACACAGATTTGCTAATTCCTCATCTTCATCCTTCTTACTAAAGTTGTCATCCCAAGTGGCTTTGAAGTTTTTCTTCTTTTCTTTGTCCCTTTTATTCTTCTTTTTCAGCTTGGGCTAGTCATATTTAACATGGTCTTGCTTGCCACACTCATAGCATGTTACTTCATTCTTCTTTTCTTTGAGGTTAAAGTTCCTTTTATCCTTCTTTCTTCTAATCAGCTCTTTGGTTCTTTTAGAAAGCATGGCCAACTCCTCCTTTTTTTTTCACTATCATCATCACTTGAGACAGGTTCTACCTCTTTGTATTTGGTTGAGGATTTAAGGGCCAAGGCCTTCTTTTCTATTTTGTCATTATGATCCCCTTGCTCTCTCATCTTCTTCATTTCCTTATCCTTTTTAAAAGCTAGCTCATGAGTAAGAAGTTAGTCTATGAGGGAATCTATTGACACCTTTCCTATTTTTATATTTGACTCTTGAATACTACATATCTTTGCACCAAACTTTTCAAGAGGTAAAGATTGGAGCATTTTGGTGTTTACCTCAAGATTGGTAAGTACCCTTTCGAATTTCTTCATATTTGTGATGATGGATATAAGTTTATTCATCATATCGATGATGCTTTTATTGTCTTTCATCATGAATAACTCTCATTTTGTCACATACATCTCTAATATGCTGGACTTTACCAAGGTTGTGCCTTCATGATAGTTCTCCAAAGCTTTCTATATTCCATGAGCAGTGAGGTGGTGTTGTACTCTTCCAATCTCTTCCCTTGATAAGGAACTAAGAAAAATTGCCATTGCCCTTTTATTGCTTCCATTTAATATTCTATGAGCTTCCACTCATTCCTCCCTCAAGATTAACTTTGCACTTCTATCAACCGCTTTGGTAGGAGGTTTCCATTCTTTTGCAACTACATTCCAAAGACCTACCACATCACTATCCAAATATATCTCATTTCTATACTTCTAATGTAGATAGTTGGATCCATTGAAGTATAGCTTGAGATGGGTATGGATTCCTTCTTGTGCCATTTGTCTTTGCTCACACAATTAAGGATTTTAATGAGACCTTGCTTTGATACCACTTGTTGGCCCTTGAGCACCAAGAAAGGGGGGTTGAATTGGTGGAAAATTTAAAAATTGAAGGGAAGGTAATGAAAGACGGATATAAAAGAAGTAAGAGAAGAGATAAAGACACAACATTTTATAGTGGTCCAAATGTTAACTAATCCTATGTCCACTCCTTAATTCCTCACAATTGGGTGTTCTACTAACACTAAATGGTGTTTCTAAGCTCACACTAAAGTTGTACACTTTGTGTTTTATGGCTCACACAACCTTACAACTTGTGTTTTAAGGCTCACACAAAAATCTCTCAAGTGTTTCCTAAAGCCTCACACTTAACCTATTATAAGAGTTTTACAACTAGGCTAACTCTCAAACCCAATTATAATGGTGTTTAATGCTTACACCTAACAATACCAACTCACATACCAATAAATGAAGGTTTAGAAATAAAATTGCAAGAGTTTGACTATATTTAATGTTATTTTCTTGCATTCATGTCTGTTTGATGGAGTATTTATAAACAATAACCACCAAAGAGAAAGTACAAAGAAACTATCTAAATCTCTAAGGCATATTAGGCAGATCTTGCATTAAATGTTTGTCAGATAGATTTCACAGTCATGACTGGTCATTCACAGTTGTGATTTATCTTTTTGTACAATATTTTTTGAAATCACAGTAGAAAACCCAAATTGTATCTAATGGTTAGTCCACATGGCATGCTATCATTAGTCTTCTAAGAAAACTAATGATTGTATTCTTCAAACCAAACAAAAGTCGTGGTCGCGAGCTATCTTCCTCATGGACATGATTGGCACTACAAATCTGTGTATTTGATAAGGAGAAGTTGCTTCAATAGATTATAGTCTCAAAGACTATTTAACCTTTATGAATTTTGATATGTTAACGGTTATCTTGGACACTTAGCAAGCTCTGGTTGTGGACTTGGTTCTCTCCAAGCAACTTCAAAAGTCACAATCACGATCCTGAACGCGATGGTCATCATGAATTCAACAGTTTGAACTTCATAGCTTTTTTGGTTAGGTCGCGACAGTGATTTGCTCTGCAAATTAGTTTGAACCAAAGTCATTCATTCCTTTTGTAATATTGTGGTTATAAATTAAATGTTTTTTATCATGAATTAGGATTTCACAATGCTTGAGACTTATACACCTATTCAACTTTCAACGCAAACCTATCTTAAAATTTGCAAAAGCAACACTTAAAATTGATGTTAGAACATGTCAATCTACATTGTCAAGATTAAAAGAGAGTGTTTGACTTAAGTTTAACCAACCTTGTCCACACATATTTCCAATAGCATGGGCAGTTTATAGAAAGGAGACCAAAGAGTCCTAGAGTTCGTTCTTTTGCTTGCTTTCACAAGATCTAGATATTTAAAGAAACATTTGGCATTGGACTTTTATGTCAAACAAACAAGTGGTACTTCCATATTATTTTAGTTCTATTTCTTTGTTAGTCTAATATGTTTAACTGATTTACATATAATTTGATAGGGTCTAATTCAAGCCTTAGATAAGCTATTTTCTACAGCTGAAAAGATGCATTATGTAAGACATATTTACATAAATTTTCTAAAGGAATTTAGAGGAAAAGAGTTGAAGGATATGTTATAGGATTGTGCACAAGCCAGTTATGTTCAAAATTTTACATCAACCATGGATTCCTTAAAGGAGAAAAGTATGAAAGCTCATAACTGGTTATGTTTTAGACCACCTGAGTTTTGGTCCAGATCTCATTTCCTCGCACACTCAAGGTGTGACTTGTTGCTTAATAACCTATGTGAGTGTTTTAATAGCTACATACTTCAAGTAAAAGATAAGGAGATTATAACAATGTTAGAAATTATTATGACCAAATTGATGAGAAGGCTATAGATTAAGAGGGACGCAATGAAAAAGTTGATAGGATATTATGTCCAAAGATTAAAAAAAAAGTTTAAAAAGATCAAGGTGTAGAGTTGCATGTACACAATAGTTTGGTCAGGTAGAGGGAAGTTTCAAGTAATAGGGCCACGAGTAATATGTAGTGGACAAGGATGAGAGAAGTTGCAATTGTAGAAGATGGCAACTCACAGGCATCCCATGTGCACATGTTATGAATGCCTTAATGATGAACAATGAAAAGCTTGAAGAATATGTGGATGTTTGTTACACTATGGAGACGTACCTCAAAATATATTCCCAATGTATTAATCCTATTAATGGATTTGAGATATGGACAAGAAGTGATGAACCACCATTTCATCCTCCCCCAAAACCATAATTAAAGAGAAAGGGTAGAAACGCCAATCTAAGGAGGCTTGAAGCTGAAGAGATTAAGAATGTTGCAAAATCAAAAAGTTTCCAAAAAAGGCATAATTATGTCTTATAGCATATGTGATAAGATTGGTCATAACAAAAGAAGGCATGCAAATGATACAATACAAGGAGCAAATGTAGCTATAAATACTCAAGTCGATAAACTACACATATGTGAATTGGATTTGTTTTTATTTGTTTATTGCTCGAACTTAGTTTTTGTAGTTTTGTGGCATTAATGTTATTATCAGATTATGTAGGTTAGGAGTAAGTTCAAGAACTAAATACAAAGTGAGAAGAGAACTCCTTCATCATTATAACCCAAGGAAAATCCAATTAATCCTTCTTATACTGTGAGATGGATGCCTGATGTGAGTGTTAATTTTTATTTGTGTTTGTGTATGTTTTTTCTTACTTTTAAGTGTTTGACAAAATGTATTTATGTGATAGAAGAGTACTCAAACTAGAAATGACTATATATTTACTCTTATGCTTGATAAGGACAATGTTTCTCAAAGATCTCCTGAATTGGAGAGTTATGATCACTATTACATCCCTGTGTGTCCCAACAACCTATGTCCTAACTATTGGATAATATTTAACTTCTTTAATGTGTATATGATACTATATGTTAGATGACCTTGGTATAGAATGTATAATGCATTAGGTTATTAATCTAACATAAGTTGAATAAGATATTGAGATTTTACTCGAGGCTATGATTGGCTTAGATAAGAGCAATGATAAAAATCAATCTCTTAAGACAAAGATGATATTATAATCTTTGTACATAATTTGTAATTATTTGAAAGTTGCAAATTCATTTTGTTTTCTTATTCCGTAATAGGATAAAGGAATCAACAAAGCTCCTACAAATTTTTCCAGCTTAAGAGATATATCCAAGAAGAAAACACCTGCATTTGTTGCTCATTGTTCAATGACAAGAATTTCAAGAGGTTTGCATCTCAGAACACCTAAAATACTAAAGCAGCATCTAAGAAGACTCAAAACTAAGTTCCACCTAAGCCATGGAAGCTTACATACAAACCTATCAAGCTAATGCATATAGATGTTTCAAGGAGGCCTAGCAAGAAGAATTACATAGAAGGAACATGATAAAATGCATAAATGAAGAAAGGGGATATGGATATTTTGTACCAACTTTTTGTTATGCCTTCATAAATAATACAAGCATATACTGAAATTAGTTTCTTTTTTGCTCATTCTTAGATTTTTGTGAACCTTATATGCCATAGGATATTTTTTGGCTTGATATAGCCATGTTGGCAGATTAGGTTCATGTGACTATACATTGTTTCTTATGCTTATATTTTTTGTGGCAAAGGTGACTAGAAAATTGTTGTGTTTATGTTGTGTTCAATCACTCAACAATTTTTTGTTATACTAGATACAATGTTATTATAGCTTAATTTTAATAAAATTACCATTTCATATTATCATTATTATTCTCATTATCTTTACTATTATTTTTATTATCATTATAAATACTAATGAAAATACTAATTAAAGATCATTATAATTTAATTTTTATTGTTTTCGAATGAAAAATACTAATGATTCTAATTGAAAATCATTATAAATACCATATTGATGGTCTAACATATAACATTATACTAATTATTATTCTTTTTCTTATTATTCTTATTACTAATGATTCTTACTAGTAATCAGTATACTTATTATTATTATTATTATTATTATTATTATTATTATTATTATTATTATTATTATTATTATTATTATTATTATTATTATTATTATTATTATTATTATTATGAGTAGTTAACTGATGATCATTAGCAAAAGTGAATAGAGAGTAAACTTTCATATATTAAGACAATGAAAAGAACAATACATCCAGTCAATCTTCACAAGTTTCTTCCATACCATACCCACACATACATCCATTCAATCCCTAATTACCCATACATATCCCAATAAACAGTCCTATTAAAAACACTAGAACAATAAAAAGCCACCACCAACAAGTTACTTCCTTTCTCACATTCTCGTTTCATTCATACCATAACTCAACACATCCATAGCTTGAGTTCCTCCCTCCATAATAGGAATGCTTTAATGCATAAAAGGTGTCCACTACCTAAATAGAACTTCACTTCCACCAACATAATCAAAGTTATCCCCAGCAACTCCCACATTCTCACCATCAATCCTCAACATCATGAGCCTTTCATCATACTAGTAGAAAGACTTGCAAAAAATGGACCAACCCCTATCCATAAAATAAAACAAATAATACATTAAGAACAATATAAAAGAGGGACATAGAACAAAACCAATTAAAAAAGCTATTAATGGTAACCACAATCTAAAAATAAAGGCATTACTCCATAATTCATGCAACCATAAAATCGTTTTCCATTATTCTTCTCCATCCATGAAGTCTATAACATACTTGGTAAATTGTACGTACTTGTTGGGATTCGATAAGCCACTGCCCATTTTGTTTCCCTAGTTTTCTCCTAAATTGTTGATTTCTAAGGTTCCCCCAATTGGAATATTGTGAATAACAAAGAAGAGGGGAGAAGGGACAAGTAAATTTTAAGGTTAAAATAGACATTTAGGGTTAAAAGAAAGTAAGCAGTGGATGATGATGTGGCAAGATTTTCATATCATCATCCACATGTCAAATTCTTTCTAACAGCAAAAATAAGGAAATTATTATTTTATTCTCCATCAGCTCTCTATATACTAATAAGCCAGAAATAGTTAATTGAAATCATAATTGTACTTAAGTGGCATGATTGTAAAAAAATAAAAGTTAAATGACTGCAATAGAATTCTCACTATATTATAGTGACCACTTGTACAAATTATCCAGAATTAGGCAATTAGAATGAAAACTATCCTTGGTTGATACGAACAAGGTTGGATTGATCCTTAACCATATGTTTGATTACACGTCTCAAATCTAATTTAAGAATCAAGAACAAGATAGATCTTTAAACCCTATCTAGACGTCTAGAAAACCTGTTTCTAGCAACCTTAGTTATAAAGATTTAAAATGTTTGTTCATTCAAATCTTAAATTAACTAAATCAACTTATGATTAGAAAAAACATTTTGTGACATTTTTAATGTGACTGTGTTCGAATGAGTGAAATCTTACTTGTGACTCTATCCTTTTATCTATCATTAAGGGATTAAAAGAACGATGGTCTTTACATTGGTAATGACCCTAAGGTATGGTGCATGTTTGGATCAACGAGGGATCCTTTTAGGCTTTGCATGACTTTAAAGCCTTAAGTCAAAAATGTTGATCATTGAGGGACTAAGTGTGCAGGGAGAGGGGGGGTGGGGAGGGGGGGAGGGGTAATTTGTTGGTACCATCCCTAGGAAATGTGAAGTCATCACCTGACTTTGGTTAGAATAAAAATCTGGGAAAAGCAAAATCTGAACCTATTTTAAGTCAACTAAAAGGGCCATTTTGTATTCACCCCATCAGAGATTAGGTTCAAAAATTGGGTAGGACTTAAGGAAGATATTAGGCACTCCCAAATCGCCTAAATATTGGGATCCATCCTTCAAACATTTAGTTCACTTTTAATAGTTTAATCATCAACTCAAAAGGGGTAGGGGTTATGCATTATGGCAAAGCGGGTAAACGTGCATTGTCATCCATTCACTCAAGCATAATCATTTCATAAAGGAAAGGGTCATGCATCATGACAAAGGGGATAGGCATAAAATTCATTCATGCATGACCACATAGTGTGACCATTAAGACCCAATTGTGATCTTACTCAAATATAACACCTACACCTAAAAGAATAACAGGTTAATAAATGAAATAAATGTAAAACAAACCAAATGAACCTAAAGCATAATAAAGGAATATAAAACTTATTACCATCTCTCCCATGCTAAAGGTGCCTAGATATGCAAAGTCCATAATATCACATCCCTATATAACCATCCAACAAGCATACAAAATCATAGCATATGAACCATAAACATCAAAAGAAGTAAAACATGCAATAAAAGGCATTTAGAGGATGTTTAATGGCTTAATGCAATAACTCTTAACAAGAAGGATCATAGGATTGATGAATCCTCACCTTATGTAGCTTTAAAAGAGCATGACATCCATATGTACCACTAACCATGCAAGGTTAGTATATAATACAAGAATGAGGGAGGTTGAGGCCAAAAGCACTATTCACATATTATAAACACAAATTTAATTACAAAAGGGGCTCTTAAGGTCATTGGAACCTTAAATTCTTCACTTGGTCACTATTAAAAAAGGACAAAACAGAATTTTAACATCACACTAAATCACAAATAAAGGGACTTGAAGCATTACATGAAAAGAGATTGCAACACTAATTCAAAACCATACCAAGGTTCGATTTTGATGTGAATGGGGATCTTAAGATGTTATTCTTCATCCCATTCTATTGTTGGAACATTAGAACACCTTAAAAATGGTTTTGGAAAAAAGGAAACCGAAATGGAGAAGAAAACAAAACTTTTAAAAAACTGTCTAACAATCAAGTTGGGCTATACAACCCAATATTAGGGTTGTACGGACTAGATGAAGGGTTGCACAACCTATAATCACAGCTGTAGAATCCCTATTTTCTGGGTTTACAAATATGAAAGAAAAAAGAAAAAAGAAAAAAAAAAAAAAAAGAAGAATAAGGGGAGTAAGGAGGTCTTCTTGGATGCCTTTGTGTGTTTTTGTGCCCTCAGAGGCTCATAAATTCATTATTTTCTTCCAAAATGCTTAAGGAATGCATAAAGTTAAAAAGATTAGGTCAATTCTACCTTGGAGTGAGTTACAGTGGGTTAGGACTTAGAGTTTCTATGTTTGAAAGGTGTTTGAAAAGTAATTTCAATAGAGTAAACCTTAAGGTTTCTAAGGCTCCTATTTGAAAAGTGATTTCAACAGAGTAACCTTAATGTTTCTAAGCCTCCTCTCCCTCTTCAAATGAGGGGGTGTTTATAGGTGTTGGGTAAGCACACAAGGCCAGAAATGGTCTTGGTTGCATCATGAATGTGTTCAATCACAAAGAGGGAGATGAATCTCCTATACTTAGGATTTTCACATAGGTTGTATAGTTAATCATGGGCTATACATCCATCTATTAGGGCTATATAACCCTAGGGTTTAAAAAGGGACTAGTTCTAGAAGGTTCTCAAGGCTAGAGTTTTAAGGTGGGTTGTACAACCCTATGCATGGCTATACAGCCTTGGTTTATGGGTTGAACAGCCTTGCTTGATGAGTTGTATATAACCCATTAACCTTTTAGGCTTGGTCTTGGTTTAGTCTTAGGTTGGGTCCTAGATTTGGTATTGGGTTTTCCTAATGTATCCTAAAGTCATTCATCTATTTCTTCTATAATCTCTTTTTGCATTCTAAGGAATAGATTTAATGATTTTCATCATCAAGTTTTGCATCCAGAGCTCTAAAATTTGATGCTTACAATTAAGTCACCACTTAACAATCTCACCAAGTGTACTTAATAACTCAATAAGAGAATTTCATCTCATAATATGCTATAAGCAAAAAGATTCTTAGTTATTTTATTAAAACTAAATAGTAAGGGTTTAAATACTCTTACAAAGTTCTTAAAAAAAAACCTAAACATCATTCTCTAATTCAGCTTTATAATGCCCTAGCCGAATTCACAAATTTACTATTCCTATTTGGAAATGTTATCTCACTCACATAATGAAACTAAAAGACATAATCCTATTGGCCACTAAGATAAGGCCTAGCTAACGTCTAGCACTAAAATACCTTAATTAAAGCTCCCTACAAACCTAAACAACAAACTAAAGAATCCTAACTAAAGATAACATAAAATTCGACAAATAAGAGAAGTCTCCTTATAACATTAGGAAAACAATGCCAACAAAGCATAATCTTGTAAATCTTTGAATTTTAGGCCTTTGTCTCCTTACTTACATGCCTTGGGTCCTAATTCCATGCTTTGGCCAAATTGAATTAGGCCTTGATGCTTTTTAAAAGTTGGGCTCCATTGGATTAAGTTAAGTGCTCTTATTGAAAAGTTTAAGCTCCCTTATTCTTTTAATTAGGCTTCACATATCCTTCGCTCTTCTTAGGCTAATCCAATTTAAATTCCTTATTGCATGAATTCTCTAATTATACATCTTTGAACTTCTTTAGCCTTCCTCTTGTAATTGAGGCTTAAAGTTAAAGTGGATCTTTAGACTTGCCTTAGATGTTTGCATCATTTCCTCCTACCATAAGAGGATTTTCCTCAAATATAGACGTACAAAACTCAAATACCAATTATAAAACTAACAAAAAGAACCTTAATTGAACTTACCATGCAATTGTAAGTCTTTCCGCCCATATCAAATACAACTCGCATAAAACCACTTATAATAGGGTTAAGACACACAAAATCTAGCAAAATTTTACTAAAAAGAGTTTTGAATCAAAATCAAACATCTAAAAGAAACCTTAGTGCACGTTTTCCATTTAGTATAGAGAAACATTAAAGTAAAAAATTTCTTTAAGATAAAAACACTGGATAGAGAAAATTTAGGTTTAAAACAAGAATGAGAATCCAAAGAAGAACTAGAAACACAAGAAACAACAGAAACTTTAAAATCAAAAGAAAACTTCCCATCTAACTAATGCTTAAAACCAAAAGAAGAACAAAACAAATGTTTTGAAACATAAAAACTAGAATCAAAAGAAAACAAACATTTAGAAGAAAAAGTGTTAGAAACACAAAAACTAGTCTAAAGAACTTGTCATATTAAAAACATATTTTAAGTGAAAAGGAAAATAAAGTCTAGATTTAATACATGGAAAATAATTAAAACTAGGAAAGAAAACACAAAAAGAAGAAGATAAACATTTTAAACAAAAAGAATCATTAAAAATGCAAAAACATGAATTTACTAAGATGAAAAGAAGAAAAATCATGTTTAGAATTTAAAAAGGGAATGAAAAACTAAATTTAAAAGGAAACAAATGCCTATGGGAGAAATTGCAAACACAAAAACTAAAAATGAAAGAATTTTTTCCTATAAACTAAACATCAAAAATAAAAAGGAAACTTATAACAAACACTAGAATCAAACAAAAAGAAGTTTTAAAACATTTATAGTGAAAAGAAAATTTAGAAATGCAGACACAACCTTTAAAAGAAATAAACAAACATTTACTGCTAAAATTAAACCAACAAAACATAAAAGAAATGTTTGAAATGTAAAACCTAAAATCAAAACATTTTAAATGTTTGAAACTAGAATAAGAAACATAAAAACAAAGGTTAAAAGAAGAAAAACAACATTTAGAATAAAAGAGAACACTCAAAAATGTTAAAACAAGAATTAAAAGAAGAAAACACATTAGAATAAAGAAAAGATTTGCAAACATCAAAATAAGAAGAGAAATAAATCAAAAATTTTACACCAAAAGAAGAAGGACTAAAAATATTTAAACAAAAAATAAAAGAATTATCCCTATTAAAATCACATTTTAAAGAAGAAGAATTACATTGCAATTGATTTAAATCTAAAGAAGAAATGCAAAAGGAATTTAGAGACGGAAGCAAATTCTTAAACTAGACGAAAAATTATAATTACTAAACAATGTTTTGAACAGGAAAACATAATAAAAAAGACTTCATAAATGAAAAAAGCAATAATTAAAACAAGAAAAATTTACTCCTATAATAAATAAAACAAGTACAACTACCTAAACAAGAGATACAAAACTCACATTTACCCTAATTTGCAACCTCACTCTTCATTATAGTATTATCATCAAAAGAAGTAAGAGTTAAGTTGGCTTCTTTTCCAAGCACCTCCATGGTAAACTATTCTTCATAGCCTTGCAAAAGAGATATAAAAGCACTATACAAAAAATTATAAATTTCGTTAGTTATGTAATACATCTCTTTGAAGAAAAACATGGTTGTAGGCTCTTTGAAAGAATAGCTCTTATCATTCTCTTTTATTAATAAGTTTTTCTTTTGCACACCTTCTCGTTTTGCATGCACATCTTTGGGGTTTGGTGCATGCTCTCTAAGTTCTCTTTTTTCTACATTAAGCTCATACCTCTCTTTGGTTTTCTCACAACTCTCTTCTTACGACATTAATTTTTCTTCTTCCTGGTTAAATGGGCTCTCTCTCTCTCTCTCTCGTTACTTTTTAGTCCTCATAACTTTATTGAGGTGATAAAGAATACAAAACAATATGCTTGCCCCCAAAATCAAACTTATAAGTATTAGAAAATCCATCATGTTTAGCTTACCTATCAAATTGCCATGGTCAGCCTAAAAGTATATGGCTAACTTGCATAGGAATAACATCACAAAGCACCTCATCCTTATATCTACCAATGGAAAATGATATCTTGACTTGCTAAGTTACTTTTACTTCCCTACTATCGTTTAGCCATTACAAGTTATAAGGTTTAGGATGTTTCATGGTTAGTAAATTTAGCCTTTCAACAACATAGGTACTAGTTGCATTAGTGCAACTACCACCATCAATAATAATAAGATATAAATTACCATTAATCCTATACCTAGAATGAAAAACATTTTTCCTTTGAATTTGATCATCCTTAACTTGCACACGTAAAGAATGCCTAGCCATAATGATATTATTATTAGTTACCTAATTGGGATCCTTAAAATCATCATCACTAACATCTTTCAATGGAAGCATCTTGAGGTCGATTTTAATGCCATCATCACTTACTATTTCTTCATCACACAAAATCATGATCCTCTTATTGGGGCAATCACATTCCATTAGTCCTTTCCCTTGGCACTTAAAGCAAATAATTAAACTTAGCCTTTTAAGAGGTTCGACCTTAGCATTGGAGATGGGCTTATTCCCTCATTCCCTTTCAAATAGTTTGGCCTTGGATCTATTATTGGACTTATCACCACTTTTAAACTTGTTAGTCTAAGAAATTGAATTGGAATTAGGCTTAGAATGCTTAGTTTTGAGTTGCCTTTCCACTATAATTGTAAGATGATATAACTCCTACAAGTTATCATGTTGTTTTAGCTCAACTTTATTTGCAATCTCTCTATTAATCTTAGCAAGAAAATGTGCCAATTTTGCTTTGCATCTTCTTCTAGTTTGGCTCTCATCAAGATGATTTCTAAATCTTAATAGTATTCCTCCACACTCATATTACCTTGTATAAACAAGTCTATATAATTTCTTATGTACATCTCTAAGGTAATAACTAGGAATAAATTTATTTTTCATGGCCCTTTTCATATCTACCCAAGCATAAATTGGTGGATCCCCACACTTTGTCCTAATACTTCTAATTTGATCCCATCATACAGAGCATATCCCATAAATTTTATAGCGACTAATTTAAATTTATTATCCTTACCATAATTATGATAATAAAAAATAAAGTCTACTTTGTTTTCTAAAGATAAATAAGCTTTGGGATCATTGAAACAACTAAAAGTAGGAATTTTCATCTTTATGTTAGTAAGATTGTCGTCTTGCTTACTAGATCTTTGCGAGTTGCCTTCCATAGAATCGCCTTCCTCAACATCTTGAATAAGCCTCCCACGCCTTAGTTACTTAGAATTGGTCTAAGTGATGTTAGAATTTGAAGTGATTTGCAAACTTTTAATCTTCTCATTCATTACTTGAAATTGCTTCTCCATTTAGGCCATATGAGCTTGCGAAGCTTTTATGAACAACTTACACTTCAATTCTTCTTTAGCATCTGCCATGATTAGCAAATAACAAAAGAAATCCTCATAAAACACTTTCTCATGTGTTTACACTTAACAGATAAAACTCACACTAGTGTTTAACTGAAAACAGGCTTTTACCCTATTTTAAGTTCACCACTCTTGCCTTTTACCTATGTTGGATTCTTTTCTTTGAGTTCTTTAAGGAATAAGTTACTTTATGTTGAATGAAGCCTAAACTTAACACAAACAAGCAAAAACTAGCCCTAGAAAGACTTAGAAAATAAAGGATTTGAAGACAACGTAATTGATTGCAAGAAACAAATTTTAAAGATTTGATGGCAATTTAAGGATCAAAAAGGATTTAAAAGTTACAAAATTATTGTTTTCAACTCAAGATTGATGGAAAAACAAGTCTAGGTCGAATGCAAAGTGAAGAAATTAAATTGGCTTCCTTAAGTTGCAAAATAAGTTCTTAAGCAATTCTAGCTTCCTTTCCTTCTTTTCTTTCTCTTTTTTTATTTTATTTTTTTTTTAATTTTTAGAAGCTAAAACAAACTTAGAATTGAAAGAACACAAAGAGCAACTAAAAAATGCAAGAAAACACTAAGGTAGTCGAATTAGGCAAAGTAAAGGTATTTTGGTGGAAACTAAGAAACACCAAACAAGTGATTATCAACAAAAAGAAACAAATTGGAATAAAAAAAAAAGGGATAAAGAAATTGTAAGAAATAAACTAGAAATCAAGTTTCCTTAATTTAAGAAAATTTTGGCAAAACTTCACATTTCAAGGAATTTCTTGAATTAACACTTTAATTCTAAAATTAAAGACACAAGAATGATTAATCAATGAATAAAACGTAATTTGAATGGAAGAAAAACAATAAATTGACAATTTTGCAAAGTTCCTTAATTTAAGGAAATTTTGCAAAGGTATGTGATTTTGATGAAATTTGATGATGCAATTATGGAATTATGATATATAATGATGAGACAAACTTTGGATAATGAAACAATAAAGAGAACAAATTGGACTGCAAGAAACAAAAAGTGGTTGAATGAAGCAAAGAAGAAGAAGAATGTAATCTCAATGAAGAATGAAGTAATAACACATAAAAGAAAGTTACCTTTGATCTTGAATTACCTTTGCTCTGATACCAAATGATATGAATAAAGTTGAATTAATCCTTACCCATAAGCTTGATTACATAAGTCTGAAATCTAATTCAAGAATCAAGAATAAGATTAATATTTAAATCTCAACTTGACCTCTAGAAAACTTGTTTCTAGCAACCTAAGTCATAAAGATTTAAAGTTTTTGTTCATTTAAACCCAAAATTAATTAAATCAATTTGAGATTAGAATCAAAAAAATTGTGAAATTATTAAGCATTCACTCATCGATCTCACCTAGTCCATTCAAGAACTCAACAAGAGAATTTAATCTCACAATATGTTATAAGCAAAAGGACACTTAGTTATTTTATTAAAATTGAATAAATGGAGTTTATACCCTTACAAAGTTCTTAAAAATCCTAAAAATCACTTTCTAATTCCCCTTTACAATACCCTAGTTGAATTCACAAGTTTTCTATCCCTATTTGGAAAATTTATCTTACTCACACAATGAAACTAAAAGAAATAATACTATTGGCCACCAAGATTTAGCCTAGCTAACTTCTAGCACCAAAATACCTTAATTAAAGTTCCTTACAAAGCTGAACAACTAACTAAAGAATTCTAACTAAAGATAACATAGTATTCAGCCAATGAGAGAAGACCCTTTAAGATATTAGGAAGATAATGCCAACACAACATAATCTTGAAGATATTTAACTTTTAGGTCTTTATCTCGTTGCTTACACGCCTTGGTTCTCTAATTACATGCTTTGGCTAAATTGAATTGGACATTGATGCTCTCCAAAAGTTGGGCTCCATTAGATTAAGTTAAGTCTCTTGTTGAAGAGTTTAAACTCCTATCTTCTTTTAATTGGGCTTCATGCATCCTTTGCTCTTCTTTGGCTAATCTAATTATAATTCCTTATTGCATGAATGCTCCTATTGCATCCTTAAACTTCTTTAGTCTTTCTCTTGTAATTGGGCCTTGAAGTTGAAATGGATCATTGGACTTGCCTTGGATGTTTGCATCATTGGTGCTCAAGGAGTGTGGGATGTTGTTAAGAAAGGTGTCGAAGTTCATTCACCATCATTCATCAAGGTTTGGATGATGCCATGTTCAAGAAGTTTCTAATGATCTTACATCTAAGAAGGCATGAGAGACTCTTTAAATCTTTATATTAAGAGTTAATAAAGTAAAGAAAGTTTAGCTTCAAACTCTAAGGGTTAAGTTTGAATCATTATTAATTAAAGAGAGTGAAACTATAATTGACTACACCACAAAAGTCTTGCTAGTGGTGAATCAAATAAAGATACTATAGAGACTATGCAAGATGTTCATATGGTTGAAAAAGATTTTATGCTCTTATAACACAAAGTTCAATCATGTGATTGTTATTATTGAATAGCCAAGAACTTAGAGACCATGAAAGTTGATGAATTAAGTGGATCTTTGCAAGCCTATAAATAAAGAATGAATCAAGGAAAGCAAGAGCTAGATGAGCATGCCTTGACAGCAAAATTATGCATCAATTCTAAAGGAAATTCTTCCTAAAATTGGCAACGATCAACCATGCAAACAAGGTCATAGTCATGGATGTAGACATGGACATAGACGTCATGAGCAAAAAAAAAAAATTTCAAAGAGGTCATGGTAGAAGAAGAGGTAACTTTGTAATAAATATAAAGTGGAGTGTTTTACTTATGGCAAGTATGGTCATTATTCTTAGGCATGTTACACTGAAAGGGGCTAAAGAGGAAACAAAATTTATAGAGCACATCGAGGATGCCAAAAAACTAACCTTATCTCTTTTATTTTAAGGAAGAAATCATAGGAGAAAAAGAGTACATGTTACTTTGATAATAGAGCTAGTAATCATATAACTAGCGATAGAAGCAAGTTTGTGGAGTTTCACACTAAAGGAATTGGCAATGTATGCTTTGGTGATAATACAAAGGTAAAGATCAAAAGTAAAGGAATTATTTTGTTTGAGGTAAAAAAAAAAAAAAAAGGCCATAAAGTTATTCATGATGTATATTGCATTTCCAAGTTGAAGAGTAATATTTTGAGGCAAATTATAAAGAGTGGTTGCAAAATTATTATGGAATATCAAATTGTTTGGCTTACAAATCATAATCATAACCTTCTTACAAAGGTTATTATGACAAAGAACTAAATGTTTATGAAAGACCTCCAAATAGTTGAATATGTATGTTAAAAGGATTGCTTAGAAGATTCATTATGAATTTGGTACAGGTGATTTGGTCGTCTGAATTTTGAAAGTTTGAAAATTTTAGGGGGAAAGAAAATGGTGAAGGGCATTCTAACAGTTGATCACCCTGATAAATTGTGAGGCAATATTTACTTGGAATACATTGAAGAAAAATTCCTAAGTAATTCATCTCAAAAGGCCACCAAGCTACTCCAACTTATCCATGCAGATGTATGTGGTCTTATTAAGCCTCCATCTATGGGTAAGAGTTCTTACTTTGTACTATTCATTAACAACTACATTATAAAGACTCGGGTTATCTATGGAACAAGACATGGGAAAGGTATATCCCACTTTATTTAGAAGTCTTGTTGAAAGTCTGAGATATTTGACTTGTACCAAACTTAATATCCTATCTATAGCAAGATTGATAGGCCATTTCATGGAGAAACTATCAATGACTCATATGAAAGCAGCTAAGAGGATATTACATTATCTTAGAGGTACTCCTGAATATGAAATCTTTTACTCATCCTCTAATGATTTTAAGTTGATGGGTTATTATGACATCAATTTTGCTGGAGATATTGATGATAGAAAATACACCACTGATTTTGTGTTCTTGATGAGAAATAATACTATTTCTTGGTGTTCAAAGATGTAGCCAATTGTCACACTTTCAGCATGAGAATGAGTATGTTGTAGCTACATCTTGCACATGTCATTCTATTTGGTTGCATCAATTATAGAAAGAACTTCATTTGGAGTAGAGGGAAGCTACTAAAATAATGATTGACAACAGGTTTGCTCAAGCTCTAGCAAAAGAATCTTGTGTTTCATGATAGAAGCAAACACATTGATACAAGGTATTATTTCATAAGAGAGTGCAGTGCTAAGAAAGAAGTTGAATTGGAGTATGTGAAAACTAGTGATCAAATTATTGATATTTTGACAAAGCCGCTCAAGTCTGATAGTTTTCAATAGTTGAGAAAGAAGCTTGGAGTTGTGAGGGTTCAAGTTTACAGGAGGTGTTGGATATTAGACTTAAAGTAAAAAATTTTTAAGTTTTATTTAATGTGTTGAGTTACACGCAATAAGTGTTTAAATTAAAGGCCAAGTAAGTTTTAGATTTATGGTGAAAAATTAATTAGCTTTGTTAAATTACCCATGTAAAATCCTATAAATATCCAGTTGAGGAAACTTATTTGTATCAAGCATCAACCATCAAAAATAAGAAACAGGAATTTAATATTTGAGTTCCTATTTTCTTTCCTTTGTTGTGTGAATAGTTTGAGTATGGTGGGTGCCCGTCTGCTTCCAACAGTTCCAATACAATTAATTTTGTTAATAGTGATAAAAGATTACACAAATAATTAGAGAGATTGCCAGCAGATAACTCAGTCTTGTACTTCTCTTAATTTATTTTGAATAACAGATAAATCATAAACACCCTCCACTCAATCTCATTATAATTTTTCATTACACATTAATATTTGTCCATCGTATTTACGAATCAGAATCAATTTTCACACAGGTTGGGTTGCATGGATAAGGGCAATCAATCATTTTGAAGGCAGCTCTGTCATAAAACCAGTCTCCAACTGCCTTTCCAATCTTCTGCAGAATATAATTTCATAAGAAAATAAATTAGCACTTCTATGCATAGCAACTTAGAAACACGGTAAAAAAGTGTGTATTTTTGGAATTAGTGTAAAAGTAGTAGTAATAATTAGTTATATAATGGGAACAACCACCAAAATGTAGATTTAGCAGTTTTTTCATTACCGTATTACTCAGTACTGGAGACTTAGCCGCGAACCATGTAGCAAGTGATCCTGATTGGCAGTGTGCATAGCAAGAGTTTATGAACATTCCGTTGGATGGTTTGCTGCCAAGTCCAATATTTAATGCACTTACGAACTGCATCCTGAAATCTAAAATTAAGACTTCCAAAGGTCAAAAATTAAATTTTAAATATGAACAATTTAAGTTCTGTTTCTGGAGACATTATATTCCTTTCAATTTGCAATTGAAGAAACAGTAATATGTTGGAAAAAAATATATATGTAAACTTGGCTAATTTGATTGTTGCTGAAGGTACCAAGACGGGCTTTAGTATAGTCACCTTGCACGGTTTGGAGTTGACTAGCGGAGCACTTCGTCAAGTCAACTTTGCAGCTCTTAAAGTTTCCTTTTTTATCGACAGCACTGGGTGCCAGAATATTCTTTATCTGAATGAATATATTTAATTCAAGAATTAGAGAAGAACATGGAGAGAGACCTGACTAACATTGTGTTTTGAAGAATGCACCACATAAAGCTACTAACAGGATGATTCTGTTGTAGGAAATATGGAATATGACTATAGCCAATATCAAATTGAAATAAGAGCACGAGAAAGATAGTAGCACAATAAGCAAATGGTCAAAACTGGCAATTCATTTCTTGTTTGCTAAGAATAACAAATTTACTAACCTGCCAGGAATCATAGGCGGAATTTATGACAAAAAGTGGAGTTTGCAAAGTCTGAGCCACATATTGTGGGAAGAAACACTGCCACATTAACAAGAAAGTAATTGTAAGAACACGGAAGAATTGATGGACAATGCTAATACACATCAGAATGGCCACGCGTACCAACTCCGGTCTCGTTCTTGAAGTGCATAATTGAGGAAGGCTCTTTGCTGATCCCTGTATAAAAGATTGATGATTTGAATAAAAGTCATAAATAAATTGATTGAAACTCTCTTTAGAAAAAGCATACAAGAAACACCATATTAGGCTTTGTTAACAAAGCAAATGCGTAAGCAAATAACAGGAAACAGAAGTTTAAGAGACAATAAATCACTAAAACACATAGTTCATAACAACAAAAGAACAATCATCAAAGAGAGAAGAAAGTACATGTAATCTAACTATTCGACCATAGAAGTTTTCAATTTCAAAACCTCCAGAGATATCCTTCCTGCAAATGAACACAACAGGGTAACAAAGAACATAACCATATGAAATCTTGACTCAAATGCAGGTGTAGGCTACTAATCAGATGAGTTTACATACCCATGAATAAAATAACCAGCATCAGAGACACATTTTACTCTAGCACTTGCAGGAAGGAGAGATCGAAATTTATCGCAGTGCAAAATAGCAGCCAATCCACCAGCTGAACAGCCAGAAAGAATAGCCTGTGATTGCAAGTCCAAACAAGTTCTCAGAAAATATCAAAAGGGAAAAGAAATGGAAGAGAAACAAAGAATTTTCCTTAAAGGAAACCTACATTCTGAGCACTTCTCATCCCTTTTGCTAATAGATCATCAATAATAGCCTGCCAAATCCTTTCTCCTCTGAAGTAAAGCTTAGTTTTCTGATCATAAATTAACCCACATAAGTACACAAATATTTCAAGCTTTCTAACGGGGAAAAGGCTCTAAAAATCAAAGGAAATTACACTCTTTAACTCACCGGATCAACTGCTTCGACATCACCAGTAAATGATGACCCATCACAGTACTTGATCTTAATTCTATTCCAGTTGTAAAAATCTGCATATTCAAACAAGAAGCAACCAACTCTACTACTCCAAAACTCGAATTGACCTAAACGTGTATATAATGGGAATAAACGAATTCGATTACAACCAGATCTATACCAGGATTAGCAGCTTGCTTGCTCCCTAATATGCCAGAGAAACCCATTGTCTTCTCCATTTTCAGAGATGAACCCTTGTACGTATCCTTTCTTTCCAGGCAACTAGCAATATCATCACACCATCCTCCTCCCTACATATGAGCATCACCATTACAACAAAATAAGAAGTTTTTAATATATAGATGGATCTATTAAACTTAACAAATCAAAACTATTAGAGATTCTAGAACTAAATGTTTAAATTAATTATGAAGTGAAAAAAAAAAAAGACACTTGAATTAAGTTAAAAGTGACTACCTCGATGTGAACCAACCAGTTGTTAGCCCCTGAACCATATCCCTTATCAAAGTGGTAAGCAGGTGGACTCCCATCCAAACAAACTGCAGTCATCATAAGATAAATTTATTAACATGAGAAAAAACAAATAAAGACTATATATATATATATATATATATATATATATATAATGGTAATGCTAATGCAAATGAAATCTCACCAGCTCCTCTAGCTCTTGCAGATTCAACAATAGTAATTGGAATGCTGCCTCCTTCAATTTTGAGCAATATTAGCATAAAAACTAGAAGAGAACACCATTGGCCTAATCTTGAATGACCCATATTTCTGCTTGCACAAAACATTATAATTTATAAGTAATAACCAATTAATAACATAGAAATCAGAGGACAGGTTATAAGTAAATGTTTATGTCTGAATTGTATGAGCTAGTCTTATGGATTGATGCGTAATACGCGGAGAGCTTCGCGCAGGACACTACATTAGCAACATTCCTTTCCCTTGAGACGAAAAAGAATATGTTCAAGAGAGCCACCTGCCTAAGGATAACGCGGGCGACAGCTTTCAGTAGCCCAGTAGCCCGTAGCTAAGCATTTATGTTCACACAGCATTTCTTTTTTTCTTTTTTTTTTTTAAATGATATTCATACACCTATTCATCCCTTACAAAAGAAAAGAACAATTACGGACTTGAGCCAATGCGTATCATATTATATTTAATATATAAAATATCAAAATAAATAGTTTTTAAATTAATTTAATTTGAATTGTTTTAAAATTTTACTATTTAATTCAAATAAATAATTAATTTTTATAATTCTTTTTTAAATTTTTTAATATTATTTTAGTTAATTATTTTATAATTTATAGTTTGATATTTAATAATATTACTTGTTAAAATATTAATTTAATAAATAATAGATACTTATGGATAATTTTTAAATAATTTTTAGTACATGGTATGGGGTGATACAGCCCATATGTTTAGACTTTCCTGTTACAGTCAGTCAAAAACATCGACAGCAGCCTCCCCAAGCCGGCACATTATTGGAGGCTTCTGGTTCTGTTAGCTGGATTTATTAAAAGGCAAAAAGTAGGAATTAAAAAGTATTACCAAAAATCTCAAATGTTTTTCCTTGAACATACTTTGATCTTTGCATCCTTTTAAGGGATTAAGTGGCAATCAATATTTTTTATATATTTTTTTAATATTTTTCTGTGTAATATGTTTCAAAATACAATGAATATTGATTATTAAATAAATTTAAAAAATATCATATCATATATATTTTAAAATGCATCACATGTTATTATAATAAAGATAACATAAGAAAAGGATAATCCAAAGAAAATATTCAACATTTACCTTAAAAACTTTATAAATTTTGTGTCTTTATTATTTCTTGTAATTTTAAGCTCATACATTCTAGTAAGTTTTGGAAACAATTTTGGTTAACAAAGCTTGTTTGTTTTATTTTAACTTAAAATTTATTATATTTTAAAGGAATTTTTATAGAGTTTATCTGTAAATAAATTTTTATATTTAATATACTATAAACAAATATCATTTCAAATAAAATAAATTTTATGTTTAGTTTAAATATAAAATTAATAAAATATTTTCTTTTTATAAAAATATCTTTATTAATTTTATAAATATATTAATCAAGTGAAAAGAGAGTAGAAGCAAAAAAAAAAACATTAAAAAAAAAAGAGAAGAAAGAGTGAGAGACAGAAAAGAGAAAAAAAAAAAAAGACATTTTAATTAAACTTGTTTTATTGTAAAGAAAAAAATTATTATTTTATATCATGTTATAAAAAAAACTATAATATCAAAAAATTCTAAATAGAAAATTAAAAAAATTATATGTTATATAAAAGATTTTTTTGGATATAAAATAAAATCTAAAAATAAAAATTCTAAAATAGAAAGTTAATATTATATAAAAAAAATTCTGAATAGAAAATTAAAAACCTAAAAAGTAAAATTTTTAAAAAACTTTTAAATAGAAAATTAAAAATTTCAAAAGTAAAATTTCTATATATGAAGTTGAAGTTTAAATTAATTTCACTAATTGCTCAAAATTCTAATTATATGAATACCAATAGCAATATAATAGATTATTAGGAATTACTTTATACAAATCTAATAAATTTTCTCTTTAAAATTATATCACATAAAATTAAAAAGTATAATAAATAGATAATTATTTATATAACTATTTCACATTTGTAAATGCAATTTGTAATTATCTGTTGTTTTTTATTATGAAATACTTAATATTATTTTTTGATTGATTATTAAAATTAATTCCTTTAAAATTAATAAAATTTCTCTTAAAATTGAATGTGTGAATTAATAAATAATATTTGTCATAACTACCTTCTTATATAATTAAAAATTTTGAGAAATATTGTTGGACTATGGTAGTTATTAACCCAACCAAGTCTTGGACCTCTTTTGATCTTGACAAATGAGATTGATCATGTCTAATATTTTAAATTAGTGTTATTTTGCAGCCTTTAGTTTTTATCTAAAGTTGGAAGTTGGTTGAAGCTCAAAAATTTCCTCAAGTATGATAAATGACTTTTAAATTGCGACCGCTACTTTGTATTCGCGACCGCGATATGTGAAGAAGCATTGCTAGAAAGCTGACAGGCGAAATCGTGGAGTCATTCTCGGCCGCAATTTATCCAAATGAAAGAGTCCAAAATTGGCAAACGAAATCACGGTGTGTGTCACGCCCTAGTCGCAACTGCAAATTTCAAAGTGACTCAAAAGGGAAGCAAGTCCACAGTCACAACATGACACGTGTTACAACAGACCGTTGGAAGTCAAATTTTGTGAAGGCATCTTGTTGGTAGCGACTGCGAATCGTGAAGAAGAAGATAACCATTTTTTACAGATGAATTCGCGTTCTTTGTCGCGTCCTATATAAGAAAGCTTGCGACCGCAACTTTTGAAAGTAGGTAAAAGAGCAATGACTATTTTTTTCTTGGTGCGCTAATCAGAAGCTGCCACGTGGACTAGCCGTTAGACACAAATGAGATTTTCCTTCAGAAATTTGGATTTCACGATCGCTAATGAGTAGTAGCGACCGTGAATTGAGACTGTCAAGCATTTAATGCAGAATCTGTCAAGCATGTCTCAAAGATTTTGTGAGCTATGATCTACAATGTCTCTTTGGTGAAGTTTGGGTATAAATACTACACCAAACAGCCATGAATAAGGTTGCTAAGAAATTTATTACAAGTAATTAAAGCTCTCAATCTTTGATACTCATTTTCTTTAATTTTCTTTATGAAATTGTAAGTGTTAAGTGTGAGCATTAAACACCAAGTTGTAAGATTGTAGTGTTAGCCTGTAAAAGCACTTCAAGAAAGGTTTAAGTGTGAGCCTAGTGAAACACTTGAGTGAGGTTGTGTGTTGGCCTAAAAACACATTATTGTAAGGTTTTGTGTGAGCCATCAAAACACAAGTTGTACAAGTTGGGTGCGAGCTTGAAAACACCTTGAGATAGTGAAATACCCAATTGGTAGATTGGGGAGTGGACATAGGGTCGATTCTACTTGAACCACTATAAATCGTTGTCTCAATTCTACTCATTCGTCTTCCCCTCTTCTTTGTCTTTTAAATTTTTATACACCAATTCAACCCCCCTTCTTGGTGCCAAGAGACAATAAGTGGTATCAAAGCAAGGTTTTCACAAATCAAACCTTCATTGGGTGAAACAAGATCATGGCACAAGAGGCAATCTACTCACACCTAAGGCCATATTTTGATGGAACCGACTATACTCATTGGAAGTATAAGATGGAGATCTATCTTGACATAGATATGGTGGACCTTTGGGATGTGGTAATCAAGGAATGGAAGCCTCCTACCAGAGTTGTGGATGGCAATGAAGAATTCATCCCAAGGGATGAATGGGTTGAAGCTCACCGAAAGTCAAATGGCAAGAACAAGAGGGCAATGACCATTCTCTTAAGCTCACTTTCTAAAGAAGAGATTGGGAGAGTGCAACATTGTCAAACTGCATATGCCATATGGAAGACTCTAGAGAATTATCATGAAGGCACAACTCTAATGAAGTCAAGTCGTTTGGAGATGTATGTCTCCAAATGGAAACTTTTCATGATGAAACACAATGAGAACATCACGGAAATGACCAACCGACTCTTGTCCATTGTCACCAATATGAAGAAGTTTGGAAGAGCACTCACAAACTATGAGGTAAACACCAAAATCCTTAAAACTCTTCCACTTGACAAATTTAGGGCTAAGGTGTGCAGTATTTAAGAGTCCAATTCGGAGATTAGAAAGGTCCCAATCGATGTGCTCATTGGCAAGCTCTTGACTCATGAGTTGGCTATTCAAAAGATAAGCAAATGAAGAAGCTAAGGGGCCAAGGTGAAAAACCAGAAAAGAGGACCATGGGTCTCAAAGCTTTAACAAGAGAGAAAGAAGTAGATATCTCTTCAAGTGAAGAGGATAGTGATACAGAAGGAGAAGAACTAGCCATGCTCGCAAGGAGAACCAAGGAGTTGATAAGGAGAATAAAAGAAAGAAGAGTCTTCAAGAAATTTGCCTAAAGCCCAAAAGAAAGAATAAATGATGTTACATGCTATGAATGTGGCAAACAAGGGCACATGAAGCATGAATGTCCAAAGATAAAGAAGAAAAAGAGATGGGACAAAGAAAAGAAGAAAAGCTTCTCCACCACTTAGGATGATGACTCAAGTGAAGATGAGGAGGAAGAAGAAGAGGAGGCCAACATATGCTTCATGGCACTAGGGGACTCTTCACAAGAGGTAAGTACATCTTTCCACTCCAATTCTGATTATAAGGTGGATGATATAGATGAAGAGCTTTTGGAAGCTCTAACTATGAGGTGTGACAAGTATAAGTCACAAGTTAAAATCTATAAGAAGAAGTGCTCCAAACTGGAAGATGAGTACAAGTCTCTAAATGAGCTTGTAAATGAATTGAGGGCTTCTAATGAAGAACTCAAGAAATCTGTTGAAAAATTATCTACATCATCTTCTTCCTTAGCCTCACTTAGAAAGGAGAATGACTCTGTTAAAGGAGAAGTCATTGAGCTTAGAAGCTCAATCTCCAAATTCCATAAAGGAAAAGATGTTTTAGACACTCTTATTGTGTCACAAAGACCACCTTTAATTAGGCATGGTCTAGGTTTTAATGGAGCTTCATCATCTTTTACAACTACATTTGTTAAAGCTT
>CATIWR010019459.1:0-45687 GCA_949677035.1 Omphalea diandra | reverse complement strand
TATTGTATAATAATAAAAAATAATTATTTTATAATTTAATTGATTTTATATGAAATTAAAATTTATATAATGATAAATATAATGTAACACGAAAAAAATTCTCAAATTATTTTTTATATTTGAAAATGTTAAAAATATATTCAGTTTTTTGTCAAATTTTAATAAATTAAATTTTTTATTCTTAAAATCGAACCGAACTAAAATTTTTTAAAAAATCGAATTAAACCGAAATTTATGTATTTATAAATTGAACAAAATCGATCTTATAAAAAGTTTGGTTCGGTCCAGTTTGTTTTAATTAAATTACATGTATTTTAAATTTAGTTCGATTCAAATGAGTTTGATTTATTAATTACTTCAGTTAATTCAATTTTTTGGTTTTTTATCTAAAAAACTGAATAAAAAATTGAAAACCAAATTTTTTGAAAATTATAACTGAAAAAACCAATTTTATTCAAGGATCAAACCGAACCAATTCGAACTGAACCAACTCGGTTCGGTCAGTTTTTCTGTTCGGTTCGGTTTTTGCTCAGATTCTGTAATTTCTTACAATGTACAGAGGCAAGATAGTCATTTCAGCAAAATCCTCTCATTCTTCCATTTTTTCTCTCCATTTTGGAGAGAAAACGGGAAAGGGGAAAATTTCAAATATTTTCTCTCCCCTCTCATTTTCCTTCTTTTTCCAAACAAGAGATTTTGACATTCATTCTTTATTTTCCTTCCTCCCAATCACACCAAAGAGACTCTTTTCTAGGTCAAGGCTAGATGACTCGAGTCTTTTAGATAGGGTCTTCTAAGACAAGAAAAAGGTTAGGGGAAAGTTCGAACTTATTGTTGCTTCCTTTATCACGTGACACATTTTGAAGAGAATAATATTTTTCCTGAAAATGATGATACTTTCTCAAAGATAATGGTTAAAGATGAGCTGAAGAACAGCGTATGTGGGTTGAGCCAACTTTGGCCGCTAAGCTGAGAGACCAATCTTGATCGAATTGAGCTTATGATAATTTGAATGTGTTTGGCCCCACAATACCAAACTAGGTCTTATATAAAAAAAGTGAGTTTGGCTCATGTTGATGAGGATACTATTAATATATATTTCACAAATGATAAAAATTACTATAATTTTATTATACTCACTGTAATTCTACAATACCCATTATAATTCTATTATACCTTGCAAGCTTCAATATCATTTTTAATCTTTAATATGCACACAAGGGTGTTAACAATTGCACTTCGATGATCTTGATGTTCTTTTAGTGGAGACTTTGAATCAAAACAATTTCTATTGAAGAAAATATTCTACTTCTTCAACAACATAGAGATGAAATTGATTTTGAATGGGCCTCCTTATTAAATTTGGTGAATAAGTGTTTGGTGTAGATACAAGAGATGTCCAGATAGTTACGCCAAATCAAGAGACAACTTTGATGTCGAGAAGGAAATATGCAGAGGAAGTTCATGTCATTAGTGAAGATAAATCAAAGATATAGAATTAAATTTTTTACTTATTTTATGCAAGACTATAATCTAAAGAGAATGAATATGAAATACAAAAATTTGATTTAAGATGAAAAATGGATTTGTTAATTATAGACGAAATTATAAAATAGCCAAATAATATATAATTATCGTTGTTGATAAAATTAAATAGATGAAATTGTTTTATTTGTTGTAAGTGTTAGCATGCAATGCTTTAGCTATAATAAACTTGAAGTTGAAAAAGATTCTTATTGAAGACTTTCACTTTCCTTTAATCAACTAAGGATTGTTTAGTGGGAGATAATAAAGTGTTTGAATGGCGAAAAAATAATGAATCTTTCTTAATTATGTGTTTTTCACCATTATTGCTTTCTCAGTCGTTGATGATGTTACTTTTAAAGTTTTTTCTACTATATTCGATTTTTAATTTTTTTTATTTGGATCTTTCTCAGTCACAACCTTTACTTAATTCTTTTGATAATGTGTTTTTATAATTTTATGATTTATCTCTTTGATTTTTATATATGGATGAGCTCTATGAAGAGATTTTAGTATTTGAAATGCTGTGTTTTTTTTTTTTTTTTTTTTTTTTACAGTTTTATTTTGATGAAGGGAAAAAGGGTATGTGAGGGAAGAGAGAGGAAATAGAGGATATAAAAATTTTGGGTTAATGTGGCATCTACTTAGGCAATTTAGCCATTCAAAAAGTTGAAATAACTTTTTGGATATATTTTCTAAAAGTTAAAGAGTTTTACATTATAATTTTTTTATTTAGAAATCTTAGTGTTATAAGTTTTCAATTAGAAATAATGTGTCAAATTAATTTTAAATTAATCCACAGAACTAATTTACTTGATAAAATCTTAGTATATAATTAATTTTATTTATGAGATAATTTTTTGTAAGTGAATAAAAGAAAGTAATGATGATACGAACTTGGTTGATTTTTGAATTCTAATTCGTATGTAACACAAGTTCCAAACCTTTAATTCAAAGATCAAATAAGATAAACTCTCAAATCTCAATTAGACCTCTAGAAAACTTATTTTTATAAAAATTTAAGAGGTGTTAATCCTAACCTTAAATTAATAAAGTAATTTAAGACCTAAATTAAATGAGTTTGTGAAATTATTAAAAATTCACTTAATAATCTCACCAAGTCCTATGCAGAACTTAATAAGAGAACTAACTCTCATAAACAATTTGCTAAAAAAATACTTTTCAATCGATTTATTTGACTAAATAAAAAAAGGTTATTTATAGCATTTACAAATCTTCTAGAAACCCTAAGAATTGTTTCCTAAATAGTCTTTGAAATTTGTCTAATCTATTTTATAAAAAATGATACTTCTAAGCTAAATAGGAAACAACTAAAAAATACATTAGATATTTTCCTAATTATAAACAAAGTTTCTTATATAAGTAAATACAAAAATTTCTAATTAGTTTAAGACAGGAATTCGATCAAATGAGGAAGTTTCTTCATACTTAGGTCATGGGTCTTTCCACATATTGGGCTCTAATAGATCAAGTTACAGACTTAATTTGAAGAGTTCATGTTGTCATCTCCAAGCAATTAGACTTCTTGCTTCCTTTGTTCTTTTTGGGTTAGTCCATTATTTTTTGTTGTATGAATAACTCAATTGCTTCTTTGAATCTTTTGAGTCTTCCCCTTGTGATTGAGTCTAGAAATTGAAGCAGATTTTTTGACTGACCTTAGATATTTGCATCAAATGAACTTCTCATCATCCAAAGTTAAATATCAAAGAAACCTCTAAAAATTGTGTTTGACATTAGAAATATGTATTGACGCATTATTTTTTTGTTAAAAAACAAGTTATCGTTCTTGCTAACAACTTAAAATATTTAGTTTTACACTAATCCAATTCATATTTACCAAACTTTATTTTCACTAAAATTTCTTTAAAAAAGAAGTGAGACTAATCTCTCTCTGTTTCATATTGACCAAAAAAGAAAAATTGAAATTCTTGGTAAAAAAGAAAAAAGAAGACAGCGGAATAGCTTTCATGGGCCTTATAGTTAAAGGAACTATTCAGACTTCAACTCTCACACTATGTTTGGAAAAAAAAGTTAGGTAGGAAAAGGAAAGGTAGGGGAAAAAAGTGAGAAGAATATGGGCTTGATAGGGCAAAGGAGTTATTCAGGCTTCAAATCTTACACTATGTTTGGGAAAAAAGTTGGGTAGGGAAAGGAACGGTAGGGGAAAAAAAGTGAGAAAAATAACGAAATATATGGAAAAGTTTCTTTTCCTGCTTTATTTGAAAAAATACGAAGATGGGGAAAATAAAACTTCTTTCACTTGTTTGGGAAATTGTAGAAAATGAAGGAAATGAAAGCTTTTTTAAAATAAAATAACTATTTTATCCTTCTTATATTAAGTTATGGTTAATTTAAAAATATAAATTTAAAATGTATTAAAATTTAGACTCATATATTATACTTTTTAGTCTATACATTCATACATAAAATTTTATTTGGATTAGTAAAATTTTATTTGGATTAGTAAGAACAATTATAAGAATTTTGATAAATCAAAAATAATAAAATATAGAATGTATTTCAAACATATAAAAATAATTAAAGAAAATAATTTTAGTTTCTAATTAAAATGAATTAAAAAAAGTTGAAAAGAAGTTAATAAAAGAAAGTTATTTGATAGGTAAGTTAGTAATTACATAATAAAAATATATTTTTTGTGATTTTTTCCCTCTAAATCCAAGTAACTATAAAATGATCGGCTCTAAAGAAAAATTTACTATTTATTTTCCTTTCCTATTGTTTTAAATGGGTAGTTTTGTAATTGTATTTCAAACACTATTAAAATTTTCCCTCATTTCCTCTTAAAAACGGGAAGAATGAGTTTGCGCGTCCGAGGAAAAAGTTTTACTTTGCATAATCCATTCAATACATTTTCTGCACTATATCCAAATGGGAAAAAATACCATTCTTTACCCCTTTTCCTTTCCCCACCTTTTCCGTCTTTGTCAAACAAAATGTTAATCCTCCAAACAAACCATAATTGTTATTATACAATGAACTCGTGTTCATGTTGTTTCGTGAATCTAAGACTAAAATATTTTGTTTCATTTAATGTCATATGTACTATTTATGTACATTGATACTTAATTGTATATACATTTGGTGTAAATTACATGTACATTGATATTGATTCACATACATATTAATGTACAAACATTTAAAAAACAATTTGTTTCATATAGAAAATCACTTAAACACAAATAAACATAAACTAAAACTTACACAATTAAAATAATAGGAAAGAACAATGCATATCAACAAAAATTTTTAAAATTTATTATATTGTTGTAAGAGTATTAATTCAAAATTAATATATTTTTTATTAATTTATTCATGAATTTTAATATACATACAGTTTAATATTAATATATATACAATTTAAAACTAATATACATGTAACTAAGGGACAATGCAATTCAAAACTAATGGACTAACATATATATAAAATAATGTATATCAATAAAGTTTTTTAAATTTTATTATATTATTACTAGAATATTGATTCAAAATTAATATACCTTTCATTAATCTATTTTATAAATTTTAATATATATGCAGTTAAAAATTAATATATACAAAATTCAGTCATGAATCAATATATATACAATTTAATATCATTTTTAATATTATTATATATATGAGTCTAACCTATATATAAATTTAATTTCAGTCAATATACTAAAATTTCAATTTCAATATATTTACAGTTCAAGTTTAATACAATAAAATTTATTTTTTAGTGTATATAATGTTAAAAATCTTATTAAAAGAGCTCAATATAATTTAATTTCAGAAAAATGTAAAAATAAGACAAACAAGAAAGAAATAAAAAAAGAAACTTAAACTACAAAAAATGGGAAAGTGTATTGCACCACAGCCTAGGTCCATGACATGACAATCCTGTCTTGTCTTCCTCTTGCTTTGCTATTTATTTCAGTTTCAGTTTCACACTCCAAAATTCAGGTCGAGCTCCATGTAATCAATTCCTTCCCCGCCTTTCCTATTTATATCAACAAAATAGAGAAACAGACTGAATTAAACAAAGATAGAAGGTAAGTTGTTTTTCTTCTTTGTTTCCGTTTTTGGGATTCATTTTTTATACTATGAGAAATGCGTTTATTAGTCTTCGATTCTTTCTGCTGATATCGGTGATGTTAGTGTCATATGGGTAATGGGTTTTGATTAAGTAATCCAAATTTGCCTACGCAAAAAAAGAATGGGTAGGGTAATTGTGGGGTTCATCGCTTCGAAACGATCAATATCAACTTTGCCTAATCTCTGTCAGAGAATTAAACAAACAGGTATCTTTCATATCCTTCCTTTTTGTTAATTCTTGGGTATCTTTTATCTTTTTCATATTGTAGTTGATAAGTGCTTCAACAGCAAATAAAAGGTTAGTATCTTTGTGTGTAACTTCGTATGTTATATGTATCTTTTTATTTTCACGCGTTACTTGGTAGATGCTTCAACAGCAGATGAAAAAGTTATCTTTGTGTGTCATCATGTATTATCTTTTTATTTTATATTTTACATGATAGATGCTTTAACAGCGGAAGAAAATATTTATATTTTTATGTATAATTTGCATTTTATTGTGTAATTTGTGGTTCACCTTAGCACAAAATGAGATAGTTCAAATGTTCTGGTTACCCTATCCGAAGGATGAGACGCAAAACTTGCACATGAGTCGAAAGAGTTTTAGGAAGGACCCGTCAGTTAGGACCTTGGATGAGAGATTCATAAGAATTCTGAAGATTTTCAAGTGGGGATGTGATACTGAAAGGCAATGGAAGTGCATAAGTTGAAGCTGGATCATCGAGGTTTTGAAGATATATGTTGAGGTTAATGTCAAGCTTCAGTTTTTTAAATGGGCTATGAAGAAAAGGAGAAAATTTGAGCATGATTTCACTACTTACATGGCATTGGTTTGTTGTTTAGACGAGGCTGGATGGTATGGTGAGATGTGGAGGATAATCCAAGACATGGTTAGGATTACATGTGCTGTTAGTCCTGCTGATTTGTCTGAAATTGTTAAAATATTAGGCAAGGCCAAGATGGTGAACAAGGCATTATCTGTATTTTACCAGACAAAGAATAGGAAATGCAAACCAACTGCTAGCACATATAATGTATGATCTTGATATTAATGCAGGAAGGACATCATGAGAAGGTTCATGAGATTTACAATGAGATGTGTAATGAGGGAAACTGTTTTCCAGATACTATAACATATAGTGCACTTATCTCGGCTTTTGAGAAATTGGGTGGGGATGATTCTGCAATAAGGTTGTTTGATGAGATGAAAGAGGATGGCATACATCCCACTGCTAAGATATATACAACCTTGTTGGAAATTTGCTTCAAGTTAAATAAGGTTGAGAAAGCTCTGGATTTGATCCAGGAGATGAAAGTTAAGGGTTGCACTTCAACTTTCTTTATTTACACAGAGTGGATTAAGGGGCTTGGGAAAGCTGGGAGGGTTACGGTGTGTTCCTTGATATGATAACAGAATGCAAACCCGATGTTGTGCTCATAAACAATTTGATTAATATTTTGCGCAAAGTGGGTCATTTAGAAAATGCACTTAAGCTTTTTAATGAAATGGAGGCTTGGCAGTGTAAACCAAATGTGGTAACATATAACACTGTCATTAAGGCTTTATTTGAACGCAAAGCTCCAGCTTCTGAGGCTGCTTCATGGTTTGAGAAAATGAAAGCAATTGGCATTGCCCCTAGCTCTTTTACTTACTCTATACTTATTGATTTGAGAAAGCTTTGTTACTTCTGGAAGAGATGGATGAAAAGGGTTTTCCTCCTTGTCCAGCTGCCTAGTGCAGCCTCATCAACAGTCTTGGGAAGGCAAAACAATTTGAGGCTGCCAATGAGTTATTTCTGGAGTTATAAGAGAATTGTGGTTGTACTAGTGCTCGGGTGTACGCTGTAATGATAAAATATTTTGGGAAGTGTGGCTGTCTAAGTGATGCTGTAGATCTTTTTAATGAGATGAAGAAACTTGGGTGCAAACCTGATGTTTATGCTAACAATGCCCTCATGTCAGGGATGGCAAGAGCTGGCATGATGGATGAAGCTCATTCATTGTTTAGAACCATGGAAGAAATTGGTTGCTCTCCAGATATAAACTCGCATAATATTATCCTAAATGGCTTGGCTAGGACAGGTGGCCCAAACCAGGCAATTGAGATGTTCATGAAGATGAAACATTCAATGATAAAGCCAGATGCAGTTTCTTACAACACTGTTCTTGGCTGTCTGAGTCGTGCTGATATGTTTGAGGAAGCTGCACAGCTAATGAAGGAGATGAATTCAAAAGGACTTGAATATGATCGCATCACTTATGCTTCAATTCTTGAGGCAGTTGGTAAGGTTGATGAAGATCGTGCACCTACTGTTTTGTGAAAGGGACCTGGTACTCTCAGATTAATTTTCCTATGGTATTGTTAATTTGACAATGCCCTTATTTGCAGTTGGTGCAAATTATAATTTAGAAACACCACTGGGGGCCAATGATGAATCATTTTTCCATTGTTATCGGGTGCTTTTCCATAATTTTCATGTGCAAATTCATTGGTAGAAGATCATCTAGAGCAATAATTGCATGGTAGAATTTTTATAAACATCTGAGAAGAGTTGCTTGAGGAAGAGGAGATCCATATTCTTTGGGTCTTGCGCCTTCATCATTTGTACTGAGATGTGCCTAATAGTCATTGAGCTAGCATTAAGAAATTCAAATTAAGGAATTTGGATAGTGTTCCTATTTGAAGAAAGTTTTAAAATGATATTAAATCCTAGAACTGGCAACGTAAGATGGGGCATGTGTATCTTAAAAATCATTTTTCTGATCCCTTAAAACTATAATGCTGCAGAGATGTTGGTTCTATCAGTTGGTTGTTTATCTTTTGCTTATAAGTTATTCTAAAATTTCCATCTAGTCTGATGGTTAACTGATGCGCACAAGTTTTAAAAAAAAAAAAAAAGTTAATATTTCCATCTAGTCTCATGGTTAACCACACTTGAGTTTTGAATTTATACATTCATCCGTCTCTTATCAACACGCTTGAAACATTTTCTCTCTTGAAATTAAAAGCAAGACACTGTTAAGTCATTTTCTTGTGAGGACTCATCTTCTGCCTTTTCTTATCAAAGAGAAGGAAATTTTCCAGGAAATAGGGAGAGGGCTCTGCAGTGAATTCTGGAGCAGAATGGAATTTTTGGCACCTTGATGATAAATGGTCTTGATTGATGAATATGCTTTGCAAGGAGACTGTTGGAAACTGCTTATCTGGTTTTGTCTTTTCGTTGTTTTTGCCATAATCCAGTGATTGATTTCTTGGCTTCAGGTCCATCTTCTAGGTATGGTGCGCTACTGCGGTGGAAAGCAATTTCCCTCAGCAAATTGAGAAGCAACATCATATTTACAGGCTAATTTTGATGTACTGTTTGTAAAGAGACTCAATAACCACAATCATGATCAACATTGTTTGAACAGAAAAGCTCCTGCAGGACTCCACAAATGAGAAAACATGAGAATTTTGTTTGAAGCAAAGTAACTGTTGCTATATGGCTCCAATTCCACTTAGAAGTGATCAATGGATTATTGAACGAAGGCTTGTCATTGTCTAGGTCTTTATGGTTTTCCAGGATTGATGCAAAAATGGAATTTAAGCAGCAGCATTTCAATCCCAGCATGACTAGAAAGCAAAGAGTCTTTCTTTCTACAAACGCTCAGACATCATTGCTTATTCCAGCTTCGAAAGTGCACCAGACTATGGAGTGAGAATTCTACTCCGACTTCATTCCTCATTGCACTAGACAGATTAGACATGGGAGTAACCAATTGATGATAATGTGCAGATGAACATTTCAAGACGCCACTGACATTATTGTTCTGAGTATTCAATTAGATAACAGGAGCAAATGTATCATAAGTTGACTGTGGAGAATCTGGACATTTGAAGTTACATGTTTGTCAAATGAAACTATTTCGTGTGAAAAAACATGTGGAACACATGCAAGCTATTTAGCTTGCCATTTTGGTCATAACTTTCATTTGTTGAAATCCAAAATCAATTTTGAAATGTAGCTTTTATTTGTTAGAGCTGGTTGCTTGGTTTATAGGCACTCGTCGTCCACATAACATTAGATGGGGGATTAGTCTTTCCTAATATACTTGCTCCTCTAGTGCATGATAATAATTCAGACACTTGAATGTCGAATTAGATCAGGTTGTTTGGTCTTGTAACGTCTCATATTGCCCTTTATTCCTGCATTGCGTGTAAAACCAACATCTGTGGCTCTCTTTTTTTGATAAAAATCTATCTTCATAGGCCTATTTAATGGATGTGAATTGGCCTACCAAGCGATTGACATGCAATTGCGTAACTTGAACATGTACTTAAAGCACAAGAAAAGTGGCACTACAGCTCCAAGATAGAATTTTTATTCTCTACCTATCTATACAAGAAAGGTAAGAATCGTTTATGCACAAGAAAAAATGGGTAGGTGGCATACAGAATAAGACTTATTAAAGAAATGAATAACTAATAATTGCTATTACAACTTCTAGGTGGGTTACCAGAAATTGCAATTCAATAAGAACATTACCGTACAGAGAAAATAGTGCTGTATAAAATTACCCAGAAGAAGTTGAATAAATTCTCATGCATTCTGTTATTTCTTCTGGTATAACTAATACAATATTACCAGCAATTTTAAATTGCCTTGAAAGTGTAAAAGGCCCAAACATTATACAACAACTAGCACATATGCTAATTAATGTTACACATAGTTAATCAGGTCTAGCAACATCATCCACTGGCATTATCAGCAGAGACAACATTGTCCTCATCATCGCCTTGCCGAATTTTAGCTATCTCAGCATGTGCTCTCTCCAGGATCTGCCTTTTCTGCATTTCTAAATCCCTATGGAAATCCATCCTCATATTCTCTAGTTCCAGCATCTGCTGTCTTTTGTTATTCTCAATTTTCTCATATATCTCACTAAATTTCTGAATAGAATCTGCAAGCAATCTAAATGAGGACCCTTCATTGTGGTCCCTTCCGGATTTCCTCTTCTTGGGTGGAAGTCCATCTGAATCATGCTCCTCCCCATAAGCTGATTCTGAATTCCCTGGACTATCTCTCATCTCATCCAACCCACTTGCATGGTTTAGATATACTCTAGGGTTCATGAAAACATACTCTCCAGAGTCCACTCCACATGAGAGTCCGCCTTGTTGTGCAGATGTTGACATTAGCATATCCATCTTCTTGAAATAAACCCATTTGCTCGTACTGCCACCTGTCTCTGCTAGATTAATCTTCTCCTTCTTGTATTTCTTTTTCAATGTATCCAAACGATTCCTACATTGTGTGTCAGTCCTCTCAATCTTTGATACCTCTGACACCTTTTCCGCAACTTCTTGCCATTCATCAGAGCGAAGACTCTTCCGCCCACGTTGCAAAAATTTATCACCCCAAGCATCGAGCAAAACAAATGTTTCATGCTCAGTCCAATCAGTAAGTGGATTGCGCCCAGCAAAAGAGGGTTTTGGAGCTGATGGAGCAGTAACAGAAGATGCTGGCACACGAGGAGCAAGTTCATAGCTTGAAACCAAGCTCTTTATCTTTCGCTTTTTAGGGTGCCTTTCCAGATCAACATCATCAATCCTCCTACTATAATTCTTTTGGTCAACTTGCTCATCCTCTTCTTCATCAACATCTACACACTCATCATCATCGTTGTCGTCGTCGTCGTCACCCACATCTTTTCCCATATACCGGATACCATTATTTTGATTATTCTCCCCATCTTCCTCTCCCAAATCCTCTTCATCCTCTTCTTCTTCATTCTCATCCTCCTCCTCATCATCAACATATTGGTTATCAACTGCCCTAGAATATGGAGCATTCCTCACAGGAAGCTTTTGCCGGTTTGAAGAACCATAACCCTGCTGGTGATTCACACCATAAGGGGCTGGAGGGTACCTTGCATCATCCTCAGTGTCATCCATTTCAAAACAAATTTCAGCCTTAATAACAAGAGAACCCTAAAATTCACACTCCAAACCCACTCTGCTCTCTAACTTCAAATGACCAAATCTGTCCTCCACCCTATAATCGAATTCGCAAAAACCAATTAAAATTCTTTTGCACCCCTAAAGGATTCCCGATTTCAACTTCCTATTCTTCATCCAATCAATAACATATTCCAAAGTGGAAAGACCACACAAACTTCTAGTACCACATTTAGCAACCCCAAGACTATTGCCAAGGGGGAAAAAAAAAAAAACGCACGTTTCACCTCCAAATGACCAAAGACCCCAGAATCATAGCACCAAAACACAAAAAACTTACAAGAATCAGAATATAATCCATCATCTACCAAAAAATCCAAGCTTTCTAGTTCAAGATCGCACACTCCTCTCCTATTCCATCAAAACAAGCCCTCAAATATTCTTTCCCTTCAGACCCCAGATTTTTGTCGCTTAAAACTCACCATTTCCTATCTTCCCACATCATCAAAAACCCATAAAAACAGAACCTATATTTTTATGCCATAAAACATTTACCCTTTTGGATGCTAAAAAATCATAATCAAACATGAACAAAGAGACCTATTGTTCTTACCTTGAAGAAAAATCAGTTTGAATACTTTAAAAAATATCAAAGTTGCAAACTTCATCGGCTGTAAAACCCTAATTGAAGCTCCTGAAAAGCACTTAGTTGAAGAATCGGAACAGAAAATCAAACAACGAAAATGAACTAGAAATATGAAATTGGAGGAGAGAGAGAGGGGAAAAAAATTGGGGATTGTTAAGGGGTTGCTGCTAACTTAGGCCTGGTGCTTTCGTTCTTTGTTGTAGGCCAATTAAAACCAACCCAAGGCCCATAAACTGGATACTATTCCTCCATGGTTGGATTTACTCGGAAGTGGGGCTAGGGCCTTTTTGTTATTTATTCATTTTTTATTAATTTGTTGTTTAGTAATAGTTACTAATTATAAATATTAAAACATTTCTAAATATAACGAATGAATTTAAAAGTTAGTGTTCAACATTTTGAAAATATAATTGAATGCTAAAAATTAATTTTTTAGCATTTAAAATATAAAAACTGATATTTAAATTTTTTTTACTAACATTAACTTTATATTTATTATATTTTTTTGTCATTTTATATCTAATTGTACTTTTGTTTGTTAAATTACTAAAATATTTTATGTTTATTGATCATTCATAGTTAATCTCTAATCACTTATTATTGACTATCACCACAAAATCAAACAAGTCTTTACAAATTTAATTTTATTAAACTAATTTTATTTGTTTAATTTCAATAAAAAAACTGTTGGGAGCATAAATAAAAATATAACAATAAAAACATAACATAATATAAATACATAATAAAACATTTGATATCATATTAAAATACTAAGATGATATGATGCAAACATATAATTAAAATTAAAATATTAATACTTAATAATTAATCAAGTACAATATAGCACACTAATGTTTACCAGAGCATTGCATAGTAAATTTGTTATAAATAACATAGCTACAAAATTACACTTCATGACATTATGCAGTTAAAGTATCTTTTATTTATTTAAATTTGTGAAGATATAAATAAATAATATGATTAAAAGTGACTGGTAAATTTGATAAAATATAATTAAACTTATTTAAAATGAAAATATTAAAATATATATGAATCAAATTTAAGATTTAAAATAATAATTTAATGAAAAAATATTGAACTGATAGCATTAAAAAATTAAGTAAAAACTTAATCTTGTTAAATCTTTACAATGTAAAATAGATAATTTAAATTTTTAGTAGCATCAAATGTAATCTATTTGAAAACATAAGAAATTAAAATACTAATTTGTATATTTTTTTGGATCAAGACTCATATTCAAAATTTTTTAAAAAATGTTTTATCTCCAAATGTTTTTTGTTTAATGTAATCTCCAAATGTTTTGTTTTCCTTTAATTCAATATGTTAGTGTCTTAAGAACTTGCATCTTATTAATTTGTAAAATATAATGTAAGGTTTTTTTTTTTTTGGCTGTCCAACTACAAAATTAGCCTTTTTATATTTATTCATTTGATTTTTGATGGTTAAAGCATCAAATATGTTTGAATGCGTTCTAAAGT
Organism: Omphalea diandra; assembly: GCA_949677035.1. Classification (NCBI taxonomy): domain Eukaryota; kingdom Viridiplantae; phylum Streptophyta; class Magnoliopsida; order Malpighiales; family Euphorbiaceae; genus Omphalea; species Omphalea diandra. Next base: position 31,964 of record CATIWR010019459.1, on the reverse strand, counting down.
GACAATAAATAATAAAATAATTTTTTTGCAAATTATGAATTTATATTATTTCATTTAAATTATATTTTCATTGTACTTTTTCTCATTATTATATTTATATTTAATTAATTTCTCTCTATATTTATTGCAATTGCATAAACAAATAAAATTATTATTCTATAAAAATATCGTCATGTCAAATTGAAATTCTTTTTTTGAGATTTAAAAAAATGTGTTTTTATTGAAATATATATGAGTTAATTTTTTTTAAATATGTTTTCTAATTGTATAATTCGTTCATTCAACTACAACAAATATATTAATAAATAAATTAAATGAAAATATAATAATATATAAAAATATTATTAAAAAATAATTTTAATAAAATAATATAAATTTAACAATAAATTTTACAAAACAATTTATTGATATTCGGTATTGGTAAATAAATTAAAAAATATATTTAATACTTTAGCTGATTTTTTTATGCATGTGATCAATTCCCACAGTAGTTTATACCTCATACTGATCCACAATACGCCTTGCGTCACTCCAAAATAAAACAGGGCAGTCAAATCAGTCCTGGAATCACATGCCAAACGTGGACCCTACAGCTGAGAATCTGCACCTCCACGCCGTTGGATTAGCATACTACAAACAGACATGTGTGGTTGCATTTTTAAATTTTAAAATGTATAGAATTTTGAGAAAAGATGACTCACATAAAACGACAAGTGAGAAATGTCAATAAAAGATCAAAACGGTGGAGGAGAAGCTGAAAGGCTGAGTTGAGGGGATCATTACTATGTAGTTGTGGGTCCACATATGGGATCCACCAGATCTTCGCCTGATTATGATGTCGACGCTGTCTGCTCGCCGGCGAAGGTTCTTAGCGAGGGAGGGTCCGACCTAAAACGAGGTTGCGCAAGCTTCCTTTTTTTGTGATTCCACCTTTCTTTTTTTTGGATGTTGCAAGATTGTAAAAGGATTTTTTTTTGTATTATTGTGCATTTAAATGATTTGTTATTAATCATTTTTTTTTGGTTTTCTATAAAAAAATTCAATTTTTTTGGATATATATGAGCTGTATATTTTTCTAGTTAAATTAGCAATAGTGGATATTAAATTCTTTTCGAATAATTTTAGATACATTTTTTATTTTAACTTAAATATTAAAACTAATTTTTCATCTAAATACTAATTTTAAAAATTAAATATAAACGAATAAAAAATTTTATTAACATTTAAACTAACCATTAAATTCATCAATTATATTCTAACATACTAAATTACTTTGATGCTAGAAAATTGATTAATTGTATAGAAAAAAAATATATAATCTAAGAAATAGAGAGTTAAAGAAGTTTTTTTTTTCCTGGAAATAATAAATAGTAATGTTCTAAAAATACTAAAATTAAATTAAACACATCTTGAGATAGTTAATGACCTTTTCTGCTATATGATGCATATGGTGTGATAATGATGTACAAATTTATTCCCATATTATTTTTAAAATATCCATAAATTTATAATGATTGAATTTTGACTTAGTAACATTGATTTTTTTTCTAAAATTTATCATTTTAAGAATTCAATCTTTAATTAGTGTCAAATTATCAACAAAATATCATAATATGTATAAATATTAAAATTTTATGACAAAACTTAAAATTATTTTAATATGTTAAAATAATTGCATTCAACCAATTATATTATTTATAAAAATATGTTAAAGATTAAAGTTATTTTTTGTTTTAAGAAATTGCATTCAACCAATTATATCATTTATAAACATTGAAACTGATAGAATAAAATTTAACTAAATTCAATAATATACATTTATAAAAAAATTAAATTAAAATTTTGCAATTTTTTTGAGTTTCCACACACTCTATGTTGGCTATGTGCAAATAGGGGGGAAAACATATTATTGAATTGATTTTATTCCAACAGTAAAAATTGTCGCTACACTCAAGCGTGTACTCTTTGTTTAGAAATATAAAGAGGAGGAAGAGAAAATGAAGAAAAAGAAAGTGAGAGTAGAGAAAGTAAAAAGAAGAAAATTAAAATCTATTGTTTTATTTGAAAAAAAATTGAGGGAGATAAAATAAGAAGAAAGTTTATTTTTTTTATTTAAAATAATAATTAAAAAATTTTAAAAATTAAATTTATATTTTTATCTTTAAATTTTAATGAATTTTATTTTTTATTAATATTTGAAAAGGTAAAAAGTAATTATATAATTTTTTTTCTCAAATTAACGAGACAAAATGTTGGGCTCAAGATGATAAAAATCACCTAATTTCTTTTTCTTTTCTCTTTCTTTTACCCTCCTAAAATAAGAGAAAATTATCACTCTTTCTTATATTTTCTCTTCACTTTCTCCCTGCCCAAACAAAGGGTTACTGTCTTGGAGGAAACAAGTCCTCTCTTGTCTTTGTGTGCTGACTCCTTCAACAAAATAAAAGCCCTTTATCTTTAGAAGGAAAATCTACAGTATACAACACGAGCACTATTTTGTGGACCCCAATCCAACGCTACACTAACCAGATTCTCATAATCTCCTTAAGATTTGTAGAGCACAAGTTCTTTAGGTGGGAATGAACTACATCCGATAGAAGCTAACTAGTACAGTATATAAAATATACGTAGTTTTATACATGCTGTATATGCTATACGTATTTCCTTTTGTTAACGACATGAGAGAGAAGGTGTTTGTGTGTGTGTCTCAGAAAGCATTGGTGCGTCTCTGATTTTGATGCAAGAGAGAAGAGATAATTTTTTTTTTTTTTAACTGACAGAGAAGAGATAAATAAAATAATAATATTTTTTAAAAAATGATTTGCTGAAAGAATTATATAGGGAGAGGTGAGGTGTGTGCGCTTTGTCCATATCATTATTACATGTCCCTATTTGCATATGAGAGTTTCTCTCCTGTTCCGGTTGTAAGTTTTAAGAGGTGGGTTTTCTTTTTTTTTTTTTTTTCTATTTTTTCTTGGTTTTATAGCTCATGTTAGTGATCTATTTGATGTATTAGTTGCTGGGTATTGTTTAAATTCTAATCTTTGGCGTTGGTTTGAGGCCATAGTTATCTAATTTTAAGTGTTTGATTATTTTTGTTGGTTTTCAGTGTTTTTGAGGGTTTATCTATGCATGCTATTGATCTGTGTGCTGGAAACATTGATCTGATGTTAATTTTAAGTACCTTTTGAGGAGATTGGGGGATAAAGTTATTAATTTTGTTATCTTTTTAGTTTCTGTGCATGCCTGATTTTGATTGATTTCTTGTGGAAATCTTAATCTTTGTCTTGTATTGTATCATTGATGATGCATTTGATCCTTTCTGGGGTAAAAATGTAAAGCAGCTATTTTGTGAACTCTCTCTCTCTCTCTCTCTCTCTCTATGTGAATGTGTTTCTGTGTGTGGCAAAACGGGAGGGAGAGTTGGGGGATTATTGATCTTCTGTTATCTGTACTGTTGTCCATCTTTGATGACTAATAAACCCAGATTTTCTTGTTTCATAAGACATGTTTGCTTCTTTTTTCTTTTTAATCAATATAATTCATGCTTGCTTTTAGTCCTTCTTTATGTGTGTGAAAATATCTAACAGATGCTTCTCTAGTCTTTGCATTAGTAGTTGATTTCTTGCATTTTTTTTTTTTTTTGTGATTAATAGATTTAGGCCTCGTTTCATCTCTCTCTTTAATGGTCTCCAATCATTGGATTCCTGGTCTTGCATTAATGAAGTGGTATTTTTGTGTTTATTGATTATTCATCATATCATCTTTGGACCTTAGTGGATATGTAAAAAGAGCTTCTCGATTGTTGATACCTCGTTTTAAATGTGGTTCTCAGATATCAGTCAAAACTCATGAGTGGCTCAATTCATTTTGGAGCTTTACTGGGACCAAAGATTTGCCATCATGGGGACACTTTTGTGATATCTTGTTCATTGACATACGTTTCCTCCGAACACTTTATTTCTCTCACTAATTTTTCACAATTTTTTCAATATTCTGTATTTGTTTTGATGGTTTCTACTTTTCTTTGATGTTATCAATCTCACCATTACAGCAAGAAATTGCCAGTTTTGTATTTCAAGGATTAAGATGTTCTTAATGATGGTTACAAGGAGAAGCATATCACTTTAGGAAGGGGCATTCATATTCAATTCTAATGACTGATTCTGCTTCGGATTCCAATTGCCAATCTGATGCATTGGGTCTGAGACAGATAAGCAGCTCATTTTTCAATATTCCAGGTTTCTTTGTGGGGTTTAGTCTTAGAGGTTCATCAGATTCTGACTCAGTTAGGAGCCCTACATCTCCTCTTGATTTCAGTTTTTTCTTAAATCTTAGTAATCCATTTAGTTACAAGTCCCTAAGATCACCAGCTCGGAATGATGGCCATCAAAAGAAATGGGATTGCAGTAAAGTAGATCTTGGCATCATAAATTTACTTACTGATGAAACCAAACCAACTGCTGAAGTTCTTAATTCACCAAAGAGGAAGAATATAATCTTTAGATCACAGGTGAAGACTGGATATTCCATGAAATCCAACTCTTTGCCAAGAGACTACATGCTTCTGCTACTATCACAAACCAAAACACCTCATCCCAAATTAGGTAAATCAGAATCTGATGATGTCTTTGGGAATGAAGAAGTCCATTCAGAACCTAAACCAATTGAAACTTCTAGCTTGTCACCAATTTCCCCTAAAAAATTTTGTTTAGAGAATAGAGCCACTACAATAACAAGTTTACTAATGTGTAGTGGCGGAGGTCCACAAATAGAAACTTCCTTAGTTAAGTCAAGTTCACTTCCTGTACCCATTGGCTCTAGCCATGGGTATGTAGGTTCTCTCTCTGCACATGAGATTGAGATGTCTGAGGATTATACTTGCATAATTTCTTATGGTCCAAACCCCAAAACAACTCACATTTTTGGTGACTCTATTTTAGAATGTCACACAAATGAGTTGTCCAATTTTGACAAGAAAGAAAATATGGTGTCCGAATTGCCTCAAAAAGCTAATTGCCTTGAGGGTTCAACTACTTATCCCTCTGATGAGTTATTGGGCTTTTGTTACTCTTGCAATAAAAAGTTGGAGAGGGGAGATGACATTTGCATCTATAGGTATGTCCCCAGACATCTCTGTATAAATTGTCTTGCTTGTGATTATGACCATCAAGGCTAGTGTTTATTATCATAAACACTGTTGTGGTTTTGTTGTTTTGTAGAGGTGAGAAAGCATTTTGCAGTTTTGATTGCCGCTTGGAGGAAACCTTTGCTGAGGTTGAAACCGACCCTAAAAGCTCTCTTCAGTCTAGCTACCATGAAGATCTTCTCCTAACAGGCATGCCCATTGCTGCATAATGGGCTGATGTTGCTCTCCTCAGGCTCTTTTGTCTCAGTGATAAACAATTGGATCATCTGTTCTCAAGAGCTGTTTATGTGCATCTGTTTGCAGCCATGGATGATTAAAAAAAGGTGAATCATGCTTATTTCTGATTGTCTTTCAGCTTTAACAGCATTGATGAGTCCTGGGTAGCAACAGCATCGAGTTTTCGTTTTTGTAGTTGAGGCATAAACATTATCTTAGATTGTTGTTATTCTATGTTTTCAATTAGATGGGTTAGAAGCGGCTAAGAGCCCTCACTCATCGGTTTTCTTTCCATTTTTATGTCCTGCCTTTATCAGAAGCTCTTGTACTGCCTTTTGAATCTATTGAACTCATTAGCAAAGATATTCAACATTTATCTATGAAATGACATTCTCTAGATACTAGTTGATGAAATATAGATTGATCATTCTTGTACTGTTTTTTTGGCAAGGCAAATGGAGGCTTTTTTTCTTTTTTTGGCAAGGCAAATGGAGACTTTTTTTTCTTTCTCCAGCTTGAAATGTTTTGGTAGGGTTCCTCTATCTTGCGATTTAATAGAATGATAGAAATGCAGATTTGGATCTCATACTTCAGTGGGAAAACTAGGAAAAATCAGGAGTCCATTTTTAGTCATCTCCAGCTGCAATTTTAATGTCTTTTTTTTAATTCTATTTATTCATGTCAAGGAAAAGTGCCATGGTAAAGAAACAAATTTCAGTTGCCTGTTAGCTCCTACATAGGTTTCTATCTCTCTTTATTATCGTTACTTTTTTTTTTTCTTCTTTCTGTATCTAATCGGGCAAGGTCAGAAATGCAAAAAGAATTAGTGTCTGATTAAATTGTTGCTGAGCAGATGTACATTACTTGACCTAACTTTTAAGTTTGAGAAAGAATCCTTTTTTATTAGTGACATTGCAATTGGAATTTGGAACTTCCAAATCTTCAATCTTTAGGAAACAGAAGGTTGATGGACAGCCATTCTTTTGAAAAAGGCTAGCGTTAGTGGCATAATGAAATTGTCTGATATCAGAGAGCTTTGAACCCTACATTTTGTTGCCAGTCGATACCTTGAAAACCAACCATTTGAAGTGGTGGGATCATTATAGTAAACTTCAGGTATGAATAATAGACAAAAGAAAATTGAATGTACATAGAGCAACTAAAATCTTGTGCAATCTTGCAATCACGAGGGAAAAAAAAACATTTACTTTGTCTGCATGATGTATATAGATGAACCTGAGCATTGGACCTTTTTTTTTTTTTTTTGGTTTTGAGAAGGAATGCCATAGACAAATTTGATGAAATTATATTAAGTTAATTACTATTTTGGCATTGCAATTAAATTTTTTTATAAAATATTAGTTAATATATTACAGCAAAAAGAAATTAAATTATGGATAAAGCAAATAGGATCTCTCTTGCTTAATTAACTGTTGATACAAAACTCACCAATTTGAGCATTGTAAGTTGGAACAATGCCTTTCAATAATTATAACTGTTTAAAATTAAGTAGTATGACAGTATCATATATGATATTATATTATAACATATTTAAAATATTTAAATAATCATTTTATTAATATATAATTATTTATTTTATTTTTAATAAAATTATTATAAATAATTAATAAATTATACATATAATTTAAAATTTTATATAACATTGTCACACTCTAATGTGACTATAGAGTTAACTAATAATTAATAAATAGTAATGGTTGCAAAACCTTAGAAGATCTTTGTTTTGTTGTTCAAACCCATCTCAAATAAAGTTTGTGATTCTCATATAAGAGGAAGATTCTTATACTCACTGTTCCCATAAAGAAAATAATTAATTAGGGTTGATGGCATGTACATAGAACAAAATGAAACACACAAACTCCTTTTGGACCACAGTCAATTAATTGACTCCTTCCCATAAGCAAATATGCTAAGGCAGAGACTAGAATAAACTGAACAACATAGAGATTAACATAAACTTGTCAATGGTGTTCTGTTTTATAGGGTTAGTTAACTTTCAAAATTACTTAATTAAAATATTGAAGCTAATTATGCACACTAGTAAGAATAATTGGAAATTTTACCTAATTGGATAAAAATAAAACTGAGGTGGGGCTCATTTTGTGAAACTCTGACGTGGTAATCTCCCATTTGGTGATTGAAGATAACAGTACTTTTTCCATGTTAATTTTCTACTGGTAGAAATGAATCACAAAGGTCCATCATCCAACTTATGTGGACTACATTGAAAAGGACCCTGTATTTAGCCCAAAAATTGCTGCAGGACATTGCTCCCCAAAAAAAAAAAAAGGATTGCTGGAGTAATACATGGATGCTAATGCAAATTAATCGATTAAATATAAATTTCATTTACAAATTGACCCTCAAATTATTTTTTTTAAAGGAATGATCAATTCTAACCTTACCACAATTTCACTAGTCTTGCATTGTCCTTCTTGTGCAATATAATTCTTCTAAGTTCCAGCATTTTAAGAATTTAATTTTAAAAGATAATCTAAATTAATTTAATTTTAATAGAAATTTAAAATCTCAAAGTGATTAATATAATTCAATATTAATAAATGAAGGATGAATTGTTAACAAGTAATTTTTTTTTTTTTTTTTTTTTTTTTTTACCTTTGTAACCCTATGCATTTTGATATCAAGTCCCTAACTTGCGGATTAATTAAAAACAATTTAATAGCTGTAGGAAAAACAGAATTACACGCCAAAGAAAGGAAATAGAACAAAACCATGCCACTGTAGACCATAGCGCTTCCACTTTAATCTCCTTGAACAAACCGGAGCCAAAGCTATGGGCTTCGCTATGGGAAGCACAGGCACCCACTTGTTGCCCTCCCATTCTTCTTCTTCTTCTACTTCTTCTTCCTTTTTTCATTCCCATTCTGTTCTTCTTCGTATCAAGAACTGTAATGCCGAGTCCAAGAAAAAGAAGAGGGCAACAGCCACTGTTGCTTGTATCCGCCAAGAAGAGCCAGACGACATCGTTTTTAGCAAGAAGAGAGCTGTTCTCTTTGTGGGTATTTCGGTTCTTCCCTTATTGCAACTCAGGGCCAGAGCTCTTCAAAGTGAGTCTTCTTCTTTTTTCTTGTTTTGGTTTGTTTTCTTGTCATTTCTTTGATTTTTCAAGATTTGTTATTTCTGTTTTGGCATAGGAAAGATTTCATCTTTGATCTCTGATTTTATCAAATTGTTGTATTGGGTATGTGGGGTTTTCACATTTTGTGTCGAGGATAACAAGTGATATGGGTGTGCTCTTGCTGTTTCTCTGGTACTTGGTATGATTTGCCCGTAACATTGTTTAAGTTTCTATTTGATTGTAATGCCTGTATATACTGCTTGATGTTCTTTACCTTTTTTTTTTTTTGTAATTGTGGACTGAACCTATGGTTAGGTGTAATTAAGTTCTGATACTTCCTCTGAAATTTTTGTAATGGGTAGAAAGAATGCATGCTAATAGTTAGTATTCTGGGTTTTTGAATGTAATGATGTTCCAGTTATCTTTCAGAATTTTGGATAAAATCTTTAGGAACAAGTATTACAACACCACTTGCATTCGGTGTTATAGGGTTCTTATTAGTTAATTTTAGGGTTGGGAATGTGGTGCATAAACAAGAAGCAAAATGGGGAAGTGAACTGAATAAAATGGTTAGTGCAAAATTTTGAGCAAGGCAGCTTTAATTCTCTCAAAGATTGGAGTTTGGGTGACTGAATAATGAACTGATGCAAATAGTGTGTGAAAACACCTTGGAAGTGCTTGTTTGAACCAAACTAATGGATAATATATGAAAAATCACAATCATTTTGTTATATAAAAACGAAATAGTAGGAAATGAAAAATTATATATTAAAAAAGGCCTAATGGCCATGTTTTAGGTGAACGAGGCATTACTCTCAACTCATGGGAAATTCGCTGTATTAAGGAAACTGTTTGTTCAGTATTCTGGGAACATATATATTCTTAAACTGTGCATTTCATTTCTTTTCCTTTTACTTATTTATTTTTGTGGTTCTTCAGGGAATTCAAAAAAAATACATAAAATCAAAGTAATTGCCACGCATAGCTTAAGGCATCTTTGTTTGGTAGTTTTGTATAGTAAGCAAGTGTATAATTTGAGGAAAATTTCCTGCCATGTCAGAAAACTGCATAAACCTTAAATCATCATGGAAGCTGTGTGGGGCCAAGTAATCAGCCGGAGGCTTAAGATTATTTGCAGCAAGATATGACTTTCCAGAATGATTAGATCTTTGTACTTGAAGGAATGATATGTTCTTCATTTTAATATGCCACCTGTATCATCTCATTATTATTATTATTATTATTGTTCTGGTTTTTGGCTCAGAAGGAAGCGAGGACAAAACACCTGAAGATAACAAAAGGGAAGAGGTCTGAATTCTGCTTCATTTACGAATAAATCCTGATAATTAGGTGTTTATAAGTTTGAAATGTTCTTAATGAGCTGTATTTGTTGGACAGCTTGCAATTGAAAAGTATAGATCACCAAATCCTTTTGTCTCTCTTCTGAATGGACTTGGTATATTTGGTACTGGTGTGCTTGGTGCACTCTATGCATTGTCTCAGAAAGAGAAGAAAGCTACTGAAGCAACCATAGAATCTGTAAGCCACTGCTGGCCCGTCTTTTTTGCATGTGACCTGATTTTAGGATGATAGTTTTTTAACATTTAAGCAGCATCCCATGAGGATGTTCATGTTGAGAGACTTAATATTAAATATCTCATCTCATACCTATGGAGGTTCAAGGACTTGATATTTTCTCATACCTTTGGAGGTTCAAGGACTTAATATTTTCTTAAATATAGGTCTTCTCTTACTACATGTTCAAAGCGGAAGACATCCTCTCTTCCTACATGATTGTCAAGAAGTTCAAACTTTTTTCTTCTTCTTTGATCCTACACTGCATTTTTGGATGGTCATTTTTTTTATCAATTAACACAAACTGGTGGCATGCACAGATGACAGCCAAACTGAATGAGAAGGAAGCTGCGATAGTGTCATTAGAGAAGAACTTTGAATCAAAGCTGTTGAATGAACGGGAAGAAGGTACAAAGCAACTCAGAAAGGTGAAGGAAGAACAGCAGGTTCTAATGAACCAACTGAACTCGGCTAACAGTACAATTGCCGGTCTAGGACAGGAGCTGAAAAATGAGAAAAGAATAATCGATGAACTTAACATTCAAGTAGATGTTCTACAAGCCAACCTCTCAAAGGCACAGGAAGATAAGAAAGCTCTTGACCAAGAACTAAAGGAAAAGCTCAATTCAATGGAAGTCTTGCAAGATAAGATTAACTTACTTAGTATAGAGCTAAAGGAGAAAGAACATAATGTTCAAAATCTGACCTCTTCTGTTGCTGAAAAGGAACTGGAGTTGAATAACATGAATTCTACCTATAAGGAAACAAAGGATGAACTAGCCAAGGCACAAAGAGACATCAATGCTTTGAGAGATGAACTTCTGAAAAATAGGAAGGAGCTGGAATCGAAGAATTCTGTGGTGGATGAATTAAATTCAATGGTGAGTTGTTTAATGGTTGAGAAAGATGAATCTGACAGGAAGCTTACTGCTTTTCAGGAGGAATACAATGATCTAAAATCATCCTCTGAAAAGAAGGCTGATTTGGATGCTAAGCTGTTGGCAGAAAGAGAAGATGAGCTTCATCAACTAAAGGAAAAGTTAGAGCGTGCTCTGAATGAAGTGAGTGGGAACCAGGTTATGATCACAGATTTAACTCAGGAAAGGGAAGATTTGAGAAATATGCTTGATAAAGAACTGAACAATGCAATGAATTTGAAACATGAAGTTCTAAGTACTCAAGAAGCTCTTGGAAAGTTGAGAAATGAGGCTGCTGCTCTGGAAAAAGAACTCAAGCAGTCCAGATGTAGGTGCATGGAGCTTGAGGCTGAGATTTCTAGAGTTCAAACTGAGTTTGCTGAAGTTACAGAAACAATGCAGAAGAGCCTTGAGAGGGCAAAACAGAGTGGTGAAGCGTTAGCCAATGAAATTACAGCAGTGAAGGAACAACTAAGGAAGTCTAAGGACGAGCTGCAAATGGTGTCCCATGAACTGGAAACTGTGATAGAAAGTCGTGGTAGTGTGCAGAAGGAATTAGTGGATGCCTATAATAAAGCAGAAGTCGCAGCCAATGAACTAAGAGAAGAGAAAAAAGTAGTTGTTTCTTTGAAAAAAGAGAAACAAGATCTGGAGGAGCAAAGCATGGAGGACAAGGACGCAAGAAAATCTCTTGAAACAGATCTAGAAGAGGCTACCAAATCCCTGGATGAGATGAACCGAAATGCCTTAATACTTTCTGGGGAGCTAGAGATAGCTAATTCTAGGATTTTGAGCCTTGAGGAAGATAAGCAAGTGCTTTACAAATCCCTTACAAAGGAAAAAAATGCATCTAAAGAAGCCCGGGAAAATATGGAAGATGCCCATAATGTTGTCTTGAAGCTTGGTAAGGAAAGGGAGAGTTTGGAGAAGAGGGCGAGGACTCTTGAAGAAGAATTGGCATCGGCCAAGGGTGAAATATTGCGACTAAGAAGTCAGATAAATTCCTCAAAAGCTCTTGCAAATAAAGAACAATCTCAGAAAGGTGAAGCTGAAGACAAGGTCACTGTAACTGCAAAGAATGAAATAAATTCCTCAAAAACCGTTTCAAATGAGCAGCCTTCTCAGAGAGGTGAAAGTGAAAATAAGGTCACCGTTACTGCAAAGAATCAGGTGAATTCCTCAAAAACTGTTGCAAATGAGCAGCCTTCTAAGAAAGGTGAAACTAAAGACAAGGTCACTGTTACTGCAAAGAGAGGTGGCAGAAGGAGAAGATCTCAATCTCAATAAAGAAGTGTACAAGTAGCACGCAGATTGCCAACATCAAATCTCTGATCAGTTCCCATATTCAAAATGATTTAGCTTGTATCATCCTGAAAATTTTCTCCATACCCAATGTATTGCATAGATGTTATCTCTGAGGCAGGCATAAAAATTGGGAAATTCTTGTCCATGTAGTTTGTTGTAAGCAATTCATATTAGTTTCATAAATTTTCCTGCAAAATTTTGGTCAGTAGACATCTGAATGTTGCCTTTAATGGACCGAGTGCCTTTTTTTAAACTGTAGTAAAGGATTTCATTAAATATGTTGATTCTCAGTATCCGTCCAAACAAATTTATTTACACTGGATTCATTAAGCTTAAAAAAATTACTATTTTATGACTTTTTATTGAATTCCAACTCAAAAAAACAATAAATAAATAAACACATTGCCATTTGAGTGAACAGTCTTTAGTAAATACATAGTGTCACAGTACGAATAATTATTTGGTCAGTCAGTCAGGTGAGTTGGGTTAACTTTGTGGTATTTGCATTTGTACCCACTGCCACGGTGGTACCAATTACCAAATAATATCTTGCCACCACAGAACAGAATAATAAACAGAGTTCTACTCTTGCTTCTTCTTCTTCCTCAAATCCTTCTGCAGTTCCTGTCTCGATTGAAATCTAGGGTTTTGCCTTGATTCGTCAAAATTCTCCTATTTTCGAATAAAGTTCTCATCTTTCTCTCTTTTTGTTATTCCAATTCTACCAATTACTACAAACTCTGATCCGATCTGTCCATTTTTTTCATTTCCACAAAATTTCACTTCACTATTCCTAAAGAGAAGAAAAAAAAATATCACGCCTTGCATTCCGAATCATAAAATGGGGCGAGATTTTTGATTTTGCTGGAGTAGAGGGGCCTTTGAATAAATAAATAAATAACTCTGAAGGTAACGGATTGACTAGTGGGGATATTGGGGATTACGGTTAGGGATTAGGGCCGGAATTAAAGTCATGTTCTATGGTGCGGTGGTATGGGATCCATGGCTAATTGTTGCCCAGATAGTCTGCCTTCAATGCCTGTACTATCTCACTCTTGGTTTTTTCTTATCCATTCTTGTTGGCACGCGTGTGTCCCGCATTAGTCTTTTCTATTTCTTTGATTTTGTTGCTCTCACCACCTCTACTATCACCGGATGGTGTGTTATTGCCTCATTTCTCCTCACCTCCATTGCTGGGTATGTGTTTGTTTCCATCAATTTTATTTTTTCTTTTCGCAATTTTGTTGTTAGTTCACTAAAAATTTATGGGTTTCTATTGTCATTTTCTAATGTTATTGTTATTCTGTATTATTCAATTGAGTTTTGGATCAGTTATTTTGCTTTCATTTCTGTTAGTTGACTAGAGCTATACGGTATGATTTGACTATTTTACGATAGTTCTTTATAGTTAACATTTTTCTGGATGTGAATGTAGGAGCAAATAAAGGTTTTGTTTTGACTATCATGCTGCATTTTCCTGATCGTTATTTGGAGAAAATCTTTTTTTTTTTTGGGTACTGCCTGGTTGAATGCTGTATTGTATTGTATTGCGCTGTTTGAGATGTGAGTATGCCTCTATATATATGCAGTAGGATCGTTATGATCCTAGTTGCAAGATATTGGACTTGGATTCTGTGTTGATGGGATGAGACTTCGATTTTGAGGTTTATATGCACCATGGGCTCTTCAATCTCTTGAGCTGGTTTTTGGGGTGTGGTTCTTCCAAGTTTTATACTATTTGTAATGTAAGAAGAACAATTTGGTAATGCTGATATTTGTTATATTATCCAATCAATATATGTAATGGATAGTGAGAAGTCAAATTTTATAGTTTCATGTTTGGTCAGGTAGTTTGGGCAGCTCTTCTGTCCCTGTGTGTGGAGATTCCATTTGTTTCAAACTGATACAATTTTCGGTATCTGTGAGATGTACTTCTTTAATTAGTTTTTTTTTTTTTTGTTTTTTATTGCTCTAAGAAAGTTTAACACATGTTTCTGCTGATTTGGTTTGTGGCTGTGTTTTGTAGCTATTTTTAATGTAAAGTTGTAGCAAATATTTCTTAATGTTAAAGTTCCTTATTTTGTTTATTTGATTTATGCAGAGCTGGATATATGCTATACTTGATCGAGAGGGCAAAGAAGTGCTTAGATTTTTCTGCAACCCTCTACATCATCCATCTCTTTATCTGCATTATATATGGAAGTTGGCCTTCCTCGATAACATGGTGGGTTGTGAATGTTACTGGATTTGCAGTGATGGCTTTGCTCGGTGAATATCTGTGCATTAGGCGTGAACTTCAGGAGATTCCTATCACGCGATACCGATCAAGTAAGAACTTATTCTTGAGAATGTTAAGCAACTCTTCATGATTATTTTGTCAAGAAAATTTATTTTATTTCATTTATCTTCCCTAATCCTTCCTTTGTGAATTTTTTCTTAGGGTGGGGGGAGGGTGAATAGTATAGTTTCCAGTTAATGGCTAGCCTTGTTTGTGTGACGATCAACTTTTATTTCACTGTGATATTTTGTTGCTTGAGCAATCAAATTAGTTATCATGTTTTCTCAGGGCTGTAAATAACTCTGCTGATTTACCCAATTAGGTGCATCTACACAAAAAACTAAATTCATTTTATTTTTATAGTGAATGAGCTCAGTTCAAGCCTCAGTTTTAGTTTTGTAAATTGCAGCTGCCAGCCAGACTTGGTACAAGTGGACTCATGAGCAGTTGGCGCCACCAATTTTGAATTTCTGTTGGACTAATGTTTATCAATTCTTTTGAAAGCTCTTCCTGAATAGTTGGTTCTTTTAAAGTTTATTCTGGTCCCTTTCCTTCCTCAAGACTTTCTTGATTCTTTAGGAATTCTTTGAAAATCATTCTTTTGGAATTTTATTGCTAAATATTGTAGAAAGAAAGCAGCATTTTGTTTTAGTCGTTGAAAATTTGTTCCTATCTTTTGTGCTGATTTCTTGGTTATTTAGTAGTTTTTTTATTTTTTTGAACAGAGTTATTTAGTAGTTGTTTAGGGTGAAAATAGCTATTTATTACTATACAATTATATGCCTTACAGGTTATGCCATGCTGAAGTAGAGTTACCATTTAAGATTTTTACAAATTCTGTTGCTGCTTGGTTTATGTGCTTTGGTTTGAACCTGAACAGATTGTTGTGGATTCCTGAAATTTTGTATTTTAATTGTTTATAAATATTGTATTTTGTTGCTGCAGCATCAGCTTTTGATGCTGATTTTATATTCAATAATGCTTGGAAATTTTATAACTTCACTTGAGCTATTGATATTTTACATTTTTTGCTGTCATTTTTGGGCTTCAATTATTTCATAGTCTAAGAATGATTTTGTATATGTTGTTATTCTGATTGGTTTTAATAATTTGGGGATTTAATAATCAATTCCTTAGTGCTCTGGCTAATTTGGGGAATTGATAATCGAACTTCAATTCTCCTGAGCACTTAGGCTTGAGGGATGAATGATGAGCTGCACTAATGAGCAATGACCAGGTTTATAAATTTAATTCCTGTTAATAATGGCCGTAATTGTAAACTATTTCCATGCAGATGTTTGATTGGCAAGAAAAGCACAGCAGGGAGGAATGAAATTAGTTCTGTCATCTATGATCCTACACCAAATAGAATGATTTTGAGGAGCTCCTGGATGAAGCTTGTGAGATGTCAAATTCAAACTAAGGAAGAATATTTAGCTACAGATTCTATTGCCATATGCCGGAGGTACTGATAGAGAATGACCATGGTTATTGAAGAACAGTCACAGATGATATGAACATGGAGCATGTGAGACTAGGTATGCATTGTGATAGGAAATTTGTAGTAGAGAATTGTAGGGAATTTCTGAGAAAGATGATGCTGCTTGTTCTTTGAATATTATTTTCTGGTTTCAGTCCTTATTTTAATGACATGTTGACAAGTTTCCATGTATGCCAGTGATCTAAGAAATATTTTTTTCCTCACGTCTTCAGTATTCTTGTAGGGCTGGTAAGTAACTGATTTGTTCGTAATAGTTTTAGTTTTTCAGCTGCGGAACATGGTAAAGTAGCAAACATGATCCAGAATTACAAGCTTATTTTCAGGTGAATCTTTGGTGAGATAAGTATTGACTGATCATGGTGTGCTGTAATTTGGTATTTTGTGGCATTACGGTTTATTATATCCTAATTGTTGTTTAGGCTACCGGAAATCCTTGTGGCCACTGTAGTTCAATCTTTGTCTTGCTCGTGCTTGGATGCATTCTATTTCTTTTCAAGGGATGGTAGCATGGCATTTAAGTACATGAACTTTTTGGGATTTTCTATGTCTGAACTTTTTTTGCGTGCATTTATGTTTCTAAAATACCAAAAATTTGCAGTCAAAATGCACGTAACTTTTTGGGATTTTCTATCTAGAATCCAATATACATTATAAAATTATATTAAATCCATAGTTTCCAAAAAAAAAGAAAAAGATGTTACAGACATGAAGCTTCTTTAATCTGTATCTCCGACTGTTAGGGACACTTCTTTTTCGTGAGCTTTTTATGAGTAACTTGGACACAAGGGCTTCCTTTTATATAGGGCTTATGCGGTTATACCAGTGCTTTTAACTTTTTTTTTTTTTTTTTTTTTGGGGGGGGGGGTGTGGTTAACTTTGCTATTCATACTTACGAAAGGAGAACCCTGAAGAACCCTTTTCCTTTTATTTTAATACAAGCAAATGTCATATTATATTATCTCTTTCAGTGAGTCTGATTGTTGTTTTGTCTGAATATGGGAGGCAAAATAGAAGCGTTTTGCAATTCGGATTCCCTGTAAAAACTGCAAACTCTGCCAATTATAACAAATATGGCTTCCGTGTAGTTTCTCATCAGCTCTAGAAGGGCCATACTTGCTAAAGGGTTGACACTTGGATTTTAAGAGTTCAAGAGTCCTACTTGGTGCCCATGCAACCCAGTGAAAGAAAGGAAGTGATAAATGAAGACCCAATACCACTTTTTTAAGCAGTGTCTAGTTTTCTTTTCCTTTGTTTATTATTTAGGTTTCAAATGGAGTTTAAGCACTGTTCTGGAGACGATTCCGAGCAATTTCTTTTTTTTTTTTTTTAATCTCTATCAAGAGTCATTAGGGAAGAATGCTCTAGTAGTATTGTGGCATTCCCTCAGTGGAGGGTTTTGAGGGTGGTTTCTCTTTTTGAGCTGCCATATTCAATGGCATCATTAGCTCTGATCTTCGATGTTGCTTTTGGAAGTAAAACATTAGTGGTGCACATTGTTTAACGGTGGTTGGTTTTCGAAAGTTCCTACTTGATTAAGGCAGTGAAGATCCACTTTTGGTTATATAGAAAAATAAAAGACGTACTGGTAACAGTTATGGCCTTGCTTTTGATAAAGTGGTAGCTAGTGATCACTAAGAACTCATTGATTAGGCCTAATTTCAATACAAGCAATCAATGAAACCCATATAATGATGTATAAGAAATTATCTCACCTGGTAAGAATATTCTGGTTTTGAGTTGGAATATTCTAAATGGCTATGGAAAGTAATTTCATATTATCAATGTCTGGCTTGAAGGATTTTAATGAGGGACAAAATCTAGAGATTTGAACAAAATTCATTGTTTAAGTGTGAAAAAAGAAGAAAAAGATTTATGAATTTTTCAAAATTTATCATTTATCAAAATCCATCAAAATTTTGAAAACTCACCTATAAATTCATCAATAAAAAATTCATTAAAAATTTAAGTTTCGTAATTCTATAGATTTTAATAAATTTATAAAATTTCCTTTCAAAAAGAATAAAATATAAAATTTCAATTCAAGTAAGGCGATAAATTCATTAGGTTAAGCATATGTTTAAATCAGCTCACAGCAATTACGTCTGGCAAAACCCAAAAACCCTTGCTGGATACTTATTAGAGACAGACAGATGCACCTGACTTCTTGTGGCATAATGTGTTTTGCACCTTTTTTTCTTTTTCTTTTTCTGACTGGCGTGGTTAGATTGCTCTCAAAGGAGCCACAACAAACAGTTAGTAAGAGTTAGTTGTTAGCAAAGGGAGAGAAACATATTTTAACAAAATTCCTATCAAAGAAAACTCACTATAATAGTGAGATTTGAACAGAGAACCTAGAACTTTTTAGTTTTGGAACGTCACCTCTTAACCATTGGGCTAGATGATCATATGAGTGTTTTGCATCTAGATGGGAAGTGACAAATTTTTTTGTCTAATTCTATAGCTTCAACTTTGCCTACTTTCTCATTAGTGTAATTTACGTTACGGAATTAGCCTAAAACTAAAGCTTTTTCTTCATACATATTTAAATGACAACATTCCAACTCATGAACCAGAGAAGAACAAACTATTACCAACAGCTTTCTTCTATCCCTCAGAACATGCATCAACCATCTTTTTTTAGTTGAAAGCTAATAACTTAAATATCTCTTCTCAAAAAGTGTATAATTCCCATCTACTCTAATTAATTAAAACCAAGAAAGAAAAAAGAAACAAAGAAATATTTTTTCATTATATTTGCATTCCTTCTAAGCTGAAAAAGAGAACTCGTCTCCTCACTTGAGAACTCTCTCTATCTAGCCCGCCTCAGTCATGAAAAAGTTAGTCATTTCTCTCATTTCTTTCCACTGTCCTACTTAAAGTCGCCTACAAAGTCATGGCTGAGACTTCCATAAGGCCGAAATATCTGCTACAGCTTCTGCCACTGTAAGATAGAGTCCATTTAATCCAAACGAATCCAACATATTAGACTGCTGTAGCTTTTCCATCACACTTGCAACAGGATTTGTCAACACAATCTGCATAACAGAAAGTTATGTTAGCTAAATGTATAGCTGAAATTGACCTAGAAAGCAACCTTGTTAATTACATTCATCTGCGTTTACCTGAAGGGATTTTTTCTCCAGCATCTTTCTTAGTTCACATATTAAGTCGATACCACTTGTGTCTATGGCCGTGACAGCTGAAAAAAAAAAAAAAAAAAGACAACAGTGAAGAATTTGTTAGACAATTTCATATAGATTCAGAGCCTTAGACAAAAGCTAATGTACCTGTCATGTCCAAGATAATGCATTGAAGTGTACTTTCATTATTTGCTTTTATCCTCTCTTCTTCCTCACGAACCCATCTTAATATCCTGCAATACAAGACCGTTCTGTTCAGAGCAACACAACTTAATGATATATTCCTAGTGTAAAAGGAGCACTCTGGCTAGCTTAGTTTCATTTTTGTTATAATCAAATTAACTTGCAAGCAACAAGTGATGCTAATTATCTACAATACAACGCTAACTAACCTTTCTTGGAGGTAAGTGGAGTTAGCAAAGTAGATTGGGGACTCGATAGCTAGTATGAGAAATGAAGGAACTCTTAGAGCTTCTCTATATCTAGTGAGGCTCTGGTATAAGTGAGTTCCTGGTATGTTTCCCATAACATAAGTATTTGGCCTGGTGACATGCAGTAAAATTTTGAATACCGAAACTCCTACCTGCAGAATTCGCAGCAAAGGTATATATCAGATATTGACAGCATATACTCGATGAAATTACTTATTTTTTACTCATTCTGTTGTCTTCCAGTTCTAAATTTAGATACTGGACAAGCTAAGTGAATCGGCGGACTTACTGCAATGGCAAGACCCAAGGGCACTGAAATGAAAAGGACACCTACGAAGGAGCAGAAACATGCCAAGAAATCAAGCTTGTCTACTTTCCATAATTGATATGCAGCTTGGTAATCAATTAGTCCAATTACGGCTGTTATAATGATGGCTGCTAAAATTACATTGGGGGTGTAGTAAAAGAGTGGCATCAGAAACAGCAGAGTCACAAGCACGGCTGAAGCCATTACTATGTTCGAAACTGCTGTCTGTGCTCCAGCATTGTAGTTAACTGCAGATCGCGAAAATGACCCTGAAAGAGTAATTTTAAAATATGGCTTAAGTAATCTTGATTACTGCAGAACCATCAAGAAAGGTTCATACGATAAGGTTCATCACCTGTTGTAACATAGCATGAACTACAAGAACCAGCCATATTCATGAAACCAATAGCCATCATTTCTTTGTTACCATCTACTTGGTAGTTTTTTATAGCTGCAAATGTTCTACCTACAGCAATTCCTTCCTAGAAAATTTGACAGGAAAACCGAAATATTTAGCAAGGGTAAAGATTATCTTGGAAACAAGCTAAGAATCCTAAAATTGGACAGTGTGACTAGATTAATATAGAGAATTGCGAGGTTTGAGCAACTTACAGTGAGAGAGAGGATTCCAGTTACAATGCCAGTTTTGATAGCAACTGCAAGGTAGTGACCGTTAAAATATAGCATATTTGCTGAAGGTGGATTCAAGCCCTTTGGCAAATGACCAATCTGTTGACAAAAATAACATATCAATCTAGAGAAGTTGTGCACATAAAGAACTTGTACTGAATTATTCTTATTTCCAATTAACAAACTTAAGCAGTTGATTCTTACAGTTGAGACTCCATGAATCTTCGATTTGAAGCAGAAAACAAGAAAGGTGGAGATAATCACCGATGTTAATGGTGCTGCTGCTGACACCCAGAAAAGCTTTGGCTTCTTCATGCTCTGTCATACCATCCAATATAGAAATGTTAAGAAATGCATATACTAAGGTGAATGATATTTGATAAGCAAAGTGGAGACACTTACAATATGCCTTGTTGTCAATAGAAACAACAGGAAACTGATGCCCATAAGAATGGTTTGAGATGACCACTGCACATTAATTTCTACCGTGTTACTGTATGCAATTCTTAAAAATAGGCCAATTTAACTTCTATGAGAAAAAATACCTCATGTCTGTTGGTGAAGACAGAGGACATCACAGGAACAAATTGCATCTTGGTAGTGAAATGAACAATTCCAAGCAATCCTTTAAGCTGTTGCAGGGAGACAATGATCGCTGCGCCAGCCATAAACCCAACAAGAGTAGCCTTTGAGAGAAAATCAATGATAAATCCTAACCTGCAATCATATATTCAAAGTCAGCAATACAAATTTCTTTATGTTCATCCTACTAGACTGTCTATAAAGCTGTGGGACAGTGAGTTTGAACTCTCCCCCACAAAAAAAAAAAAAAAAAAAAAAGTTGCCTTAATGTAGATTTTTTGTTTTCTTGGAACTGGACAATTTTGAGTTCACATCAAGAGAAGCGCGTAATAGAGTAATGTTATTGTCACAAAATTTCAAGAAGATCAATCACTTTCACGAATCAACTTCTCATAGTAGGAATATATAGGTGCAGTGATCTTTACCTTAATAGACCTAAAGAAGCCTGAAAAACACCAGCAAAGAAGGTAGCAGTGAAGGCCAACTTCAGATAAAGAATTTGGTCTTGATTAGGGGAAACTTCCTCACTTAGCATTGATCCCATCACCAATGATGCTATAGAGACTGGACCAACACCAAGGTGTCTTGAACTCCCAAGGATAGAGTATATCAATGGAGGTACAAAGCTTGAATCTGCATCAATATATTTAACTCAAAAAAAAAAAAAACATATTTTCTATTTGTTGATAAAGAAAATTCCAATTTTGGTACTAACATAGCCCAATAATTGGTGGCAAATTTGCAAGTTTTGCATAACTGATTCCCTGCAATACAATTAAGAAGTCATATCAGATCACTGGAATGCTTCATGCATTTCCAATTTACAGTTAGTCCAGATTAAAAATTTTTAAATAATTTTCTTTTTCCTTTAGATACGTAATCAGCCAAAAAAAAAAGGTTTAAAATTTTTTTTAATAAAAAAACTGTTAAATTATGTTCACATGAATTGCTAAGGCAAGAATCATGTTCCTAGATAAAAGCAAGCACGGAATATAATGCAAACAGAAAGTTAATAATAACAACAAACCCATTTGAGGTTAGCCACTTCCCCGTTTAAATTAATAGAAATGCCACTCTAATGATCCAAAAAAAAAAAATAGCAATTATGAATAATATATGGCAACCCAACTCAGAGTCCTTATCTTGTCCATTAAAGCTCATAAGCCGTAAGATGACAAATTCACCATATTAGCATCTCTCTCTCTCTCTCTCACACACACACACACAGATGTATCTATCTAACATATTTACATATATGCATATATGAACCTCTTCCTTCTTATATCTTACCTGTGGGATTGCAAGGCTAGCAATGGTGAGACCAGAGATGATATCAGACCTGAAGAGCCTTAAACTATACTGAGGACCCCATTGAAAGATGGGAAACAAGAACTGAAGACCAAGAAGTAGTTTCTTGCACCATGTTTGGTTCTTGAATCCATGGAGGGGATCATCAGGAAAAAAGATCTCAGCAAGCTTTTGTTTAAGTTTTTGGAGGGTGGTTCTTTGTGGTGGTAAGTAAACAGTGTGTATCTCCATTGGTGCTGCTGCAGCCATTACCACCGTGGCCTCTGTACTAGTGGTGTTGTTGGTGGTGATTCTAAGAGCAGTTTCATGGCAAGAGAAATCTTCTACTCTATTAGAATTGACACCCATTTTTTGTTTCTGTTTTTTTGAAGCAAAGGAAAGAACACAAGTTGGTGAAGAAAGGCATTAGCATGGGTTTGAATTTATAGAGAGACCCCCTATAGAGAAGCACGAGAAGGCAGGGGTGTTTGTCCGGGGATGGCAGTTACTAAGCAGTTGTCTGCATTTGCGGAGTGGGGGCTTTTTGGTCATTTTTGGGGAAGTTTAGGAAAGTGTTCACTTTGTGGGTTTTTTTTTTGACTTAAAGGCCAATTTAGCCCCTCAACTATTTTGGAATGCCTAATTAAATCCAATTTTAACGTTATAGCCAATTAAATCCATTAATTATGAAAAGTAATTTTAATAAGTTTAATCTTAACTTTATTAAGGAGCGTGTCCTACACCACTATGAGAGGAAGGTGAAGTTAATATTTAAAGTAAAAAGAAAAACTTATCTCAGTAAACTACAACCATAACACATCTTTCCTCCACTCAAACTATGATAACCATAACTCTCTCCACCGATTATAATCCTCCTCCACTTGCCATAATTGTCTTTCCCTTGTGACTTGTCCCAACTTTACACCAAATTCTAATTGAGCTAGGTTATGTTCCATTCTTGATCTGAGTTTGAAGGGTTCCATTCTTGATCTGAGTTTGAAGGAGTTATACAGCTTGATTTATGAGTAATTATTTTGTTATTGTTGTGGTTATAGTGGTGGGGGATTTGGTGGAAAGATGACAAAAGAGAGAGAGAGACACCAAGGAAGTGAAGGAGTTTTGGGTTTCAATATGCATTCAAGAACTGAAAAACCTTGTGTAGTAAATTAATGTCGTCGACAAGTGATTTGCGAATCTCGATGAATGTGAACCTTTTAGAAAGATCTTTGTGGTACTTGTTAATGATGAAATCTTTGAATTTTTTGTACATTTTGAGCATTCTAGTTCTTAAGGTCTTGTTGAAGAATTCTCTTTGCTCGCACTTTCAGTCTTGTGGATATGCTCCATTTGAACCAACTTGATTATAGAAATGAAGAAACAAAAGAGAAGAGGATAAAACATACTACTTACTAAAATAAGAAGGGATGGTGTAAAGGCGAACTCTGGTTCATCTGATCAAGTTGGTTTTGGATCCATCTATCCTAACGATTGAGTTGAGTCCATTTAATAATTTGATACTAAAGAAAATTAAATGTGTATGTTTTGTGTCGTTGATTTCATCGAGTATATTCTTTTGATATCTGTGTTTTGAAAGAAAAAGTAGTTACAACACATTTATGGGTCAAATCTATAGTCGCTAATGTGAGAAATACTGAGACTTGATATTGCAGACTAGCATCAAAGTGACCGGGTTTTTACAATTGGAGATTGAATTTATGTTAAGCTTTAACCTTATCATCAGCAGTCTATATCATTTTGGCCTCATCACAAGTAAGTTTGTTGATTTGTATTATGGTCTTACAAAGTGAGTCAAATTGGTTACAAGTTGGACCTTCCTATTGGTTCCTAAATTCACAATACCTTTCTTGTATCTTCACTGAAAAAATTTGTTCCTCCTTCAAAGTTTGCTGCTTCTACTTTCCCATCTTCTATCATTATTCTTAAAATTCTCATCGATATCTTGGTTAGGTCGGTTAAGCAACAAAATAAGGCTATTATTCAGGTCTTGGTTCAATGGAGCAATTCTCAGCTTACTGATGCCACTATGAGAAATATTGAGATTTAATTGTCAGTTCTCTCTATTTGAAGTAGCGGATTTGTTTTGTTGTTTAAATTTATAATAGAGAATCAAATGATAATAGGGAAAAATGAGCTATTTAGAGTAGGAAGGAAAAAAGAGGTGATTTTTATTTTTTTTTCTTTTGAAAAGATTTTTTTTACTTAATTGACTATGTATTGTTCATGCTCTAATTCAATACTACTTAAGTGCTTAATTATTCAATTTTCTAAGTTATAGGGCTTATAAGGCTATATAGTTAATTTTAGACTTATTTAGACCTGTTCAAGTAATTGAGGGGTCAAATTGGCCTTTAATCCTTTTTTCCCCCTAAATGTCTCCCTTTATTGTTATCATGTCAAGACAAGCAAAAATTATCAATAAATTTTTAATATAACAATATTAAAATTAAAGAACTTTGAATTTGAGTTCATTTAAATTTAAATTAAAAAAAATACAAAAAAATATTTTACACCTAATATAAAATTTTTGGTAACACATTTCATTAAAATAATAATAAAAATATTTTTTTACCTTTTATTGGTTTGTAATGTTTAAAGATATTTATGTTCCTTTTTTATTCACATATAATTTATTTATTGGTTTAATACAATACATGAAATCTAAACAACTCTAGGAAAGTTATTAAATACATGAATTTGTTTATGGTAGGATTAGTTTGGTCATGCTTTGGGTCCATGTTAAACCTTTTTTTTTTTTTTAAGTGGGTTGGGTTTTTTGTAGAAACAGAAATTTGTTACTAAATGCATTTTCTAATAATTTTCTTAAGTAAAGACTCTTCCAATCTATTTATATTTATTATATTATTTTTGCTTAGAAGCGTAACACAATTACATTTTAAATATTAAAATAATATGTTTCTTTACTGAAAAGTTTTCCAATTCATGCATCACCAAAATATGGTAGTGGATAATTCGTTCAACTTAATATATTATTTAAAATATATTTATAAGTATTAATAAATTAAAATATTCATTATCTAAGTAAATAACATTTTTTCTTAAACAAATAATAAATGCAAATTATTTTTAATCTTATTTTATATAATTATTTATCTTGCAATTTCTCTTAGTATATCTTTATTTTTATTTATATTTTTTAATTAGGCAATTTTAATACAAATTTCAATTATTTGTATGTCAAAAAATAACTTGATAAATGGCAAGTTGTTATCTTAAATAAATTCTAACATATTATAAACAGTTCTCTTAAATAAATTCTAAGATTGATAATTAATTGATTTTACAAAGAAAAAAAAACATTTATCCTGCTACTTGATGTCCATATTCGAACTCCTTTCGCCAATTAAATTAATAAACTAACCCTTAAACCAACACATTTAATTTAATCATTGCCAATTTTATCTAATTATTATTTTTGTACTTTACTGAAACTAAATAGGAAACCAAGATTGATATTGGTCGTAAAATGATCTTCACTCACTAAAGCATTAGAGTCTCCTCATTGGACATTCTGTCTAGTGCTTTATTTCACATCTCTTTTTTATGCAAAATCGAGCTGAAAACTTACTTCAACTCTGAGTTATGACTAATCAGATTCAATTTCATCATATGTATAATTTAGAAATATAACATAAATAATGAATGTAATTGATTAATTTTAACAAGTTAAAAAAGAGAGAAATTAATTTAAAAACCACTTCAAAAATTGCAATATTTTAAAATTCATATCAGAGAGATTGAATCAGCCAGTTAGTCAATCCATTTTAATGGGATTTTTTAATTTTTTTAAAAAATATGTATAAATAATTTTTAAAATTAGAAAAAATAATAAAAAATATTATTAATATTTAAATTTTGAGTTAAATAGTGTAATTTTTTAAATTTTAATTTCAACAAAATGAACTAATATGATCTGATTTTGATTTTGATCGATATTCTTATTTTTGATGGATTTTTAACATTGAACCGATTTTGACCTACAGCAGAGCAATGTGGTGGGTCTTGAAGGTTTATGTTTGGAATTATAGGCTGTTTATTTCAGAATTCGGGAATTATTTGAGGCCATCACTTTTAAGTTCTAATGGACTGTGCAAAGTGAACTTTCATGGCATAAGTTGACCATAGAATTTATCCCTTGTGTAGAAGGAAGATATGAAAAGATTTTTATGATACCACGCATCAAAATTTCTACCTTAACATATAATTATGAGATTTTATAATTTCATTATTTTCCAATAAATATTATTATTAAACATTGAGCTACCAATTCTAATCAACAATTTACACAAGTCATTAATTCATTGTTTTAATGTACTACATCAATAAAGTAATTTTCTTAAATATTAATTCTGATTATCTCATTTAATATATATATATTGTGTATATGGAGTACTTACCTCCCTAAATACTTTTTTTTTTTTTCCAATGTGTATCTACACCTTATGCATTTACCTATATAGGGAAAAATTTTATAGTTCATGAATAAAGCCACCAGCCTTAAAATCATATCTTAAGTCAAAATTTAATACTGATTTTAGGAATTTTATGTATATCATTAAATCTATTTCAATTTAATTTAGACTCCATTTGTTTTGCAAAAAATAATTTATTTAACAAAAATGTATTTAAAAAAAATATTATTTGAACAATTTCTTTTTTTAGTGTTTGAAATATATTTTAAAAAATATTAATTTTCTGTTGACTTATAACATTATAATAGAATTTAGGCTTCAAATATTTATCCGATTTTATTATTTAATATAAAAAATATACTAAAATGAATATTTGTATGAATCCTATCTATTACCGGTGCTCACTGTTAGTCTATAATAACCAATAATGAGTGTCGGTAGTAAATGGTAAAATTGATAATAAATATATATGTTTGTATAATATATTTTTTATTTAGATAAGTTTATTAAAATCCGAAAAATGACTTTCCGTTGTCAAAATGAGAAATTATTT
Source organism: Omphalea diandra (assembly GCA_949677035.1). Classification (NCBI taxonomy): domain Eukaryota; kingdom Viridiplantae; phylum Streptophyta; class Magnoliopsida; order Malpighiales; family Euphorbiaceae; genus Omphalea; species Omphalea diandra. The sequence continues at coordinate 4,542 of CATIWR010019459.1, read as the reverse complement.
TCTTAAAAAATGATTTAGTTTTCCTTTAACCATAGAAAATATTTTTCATTGACTGAATTTTCTAGACATATCAAATAGAGTAAAATATTGAAACTATTTTTGTGAAAAATATTTTTCACGAAACAAATGAAACCTATTTTTTAACGAATATTTGTACTATTTTAATAATTTTTAAAAATGAAAATCTAAAATTTTATCAATTGATTATTGCAAGAATAATTAATGATTCTATATTTCTCTAAAAAAAATGAATGATTCTATATTAATTAAAATCAGTAGATTATGTGGTTATCTGTGGACCTAACATTCTTGAACAGTTCCAGAAACACCCTTACTAAAATTCTTACTAAATGCATCTTTTTTTGCCGTTTAAAAATTCAATTTTTTATGCCTTTTTGGAGCACAGTGAGTTCGAATGCATTAGAGATTTATCTGTTCCAATTTATTAGATCAAACATATGCGTGCGTCTACCCACTAAAATGTTCTTCTTAATAATATCATCATATCCTGATCTTTTCAGTTATATATATTTTATACATGAATTTATTGTTTGATTTGGTGGTGAATCTCTCGGAAACTTATTGCTTAAGTCCATAATTGGAATCGTTATTTTTTTCATAACAAAATTAGTTAATTACTTTTTCAACCTGTAATCATATATCTGGATGTTGTAAAATAATTTTATATAAATATTAGTTAATATTTTCTTTCATATATATATATTGAAATAAATATTAAAATGAAATATGATTGATGTATATATAATTTATTGATAGTATGAAAAATATAATCTCTACTAAAAAAATATTTTACTTGAATTCATAATAAAACAGTAAAATATTCCAAATTATGAATAAAAGGTTACTAATTATTTTATTCATACTTTAAAATAAAAATCATATATGTGAACTAAATTTTTTTAAAAAATGACATTGCAAATTAAACTAAAAATAAATTATTATTATTATTATAGCGGTCTTTACTATAGTTGAAAATTTGAAATGCATGAATTATATTTGGACATATAATGAAATTTATAAAAATAACTAAAGCTAACTATTTAATATTTAATATTAAAATTAATTATGTCACACATAATTTAATAATAAATATAAAAATAAAAATGTTTTATAATTACTTTCATCTTAGTTATTATTAATATATAATAAAAAAAGTATAAAAATCTAAAAATTTTAAAAACTAGAATGATGATCATTGAAAGTTCTAAAAGACTTGATGATATGTTAAACAAACCTTAGTCATTAATCTGCATATTGATATTATTTATTTAAATTTACAAAAAAGTTTTCAAATCAATTTTTATGTTTCATTAATTATGAAATATTTTCCATCATTAAATTTGATAATATAAAATAATTAATATAATTTTATTAATTAATTATAATGATAAAAAATAGTACTACTCTATATTTTTAATTCAATTCTACTATGCTTAATATCTGTCTTATAAAATTTAAATTTTGAAAATGAAAATATTTTTATTAAAAAATTTAAAGAATATGTAATATTTCAATATTCATAGACACAAAAAGAGAATGTAGGCCAAAAAAAGAGAATATAAAAAGTTTTTTGAATAACTTATGATATATCAAGAATCACACATAAATGATAATTAATAATTATAAAGCCTATGAAATATTAAAAATATAACATATATTATGTAATTACTATTTATATATCAAAGTATTAGAATTATAAACATAACGATGTGTTAAGAACATACATTTTTTCTTTAGATTAATTTATAAATATATAACGGTTAAATATCATTCTACCCTTGGGATTACTCTAATACACAACTTAGCTTATGTGTTTCTAAAATATATTATTAAATACTTCTGTTTTGATTTTATTAGACCTTGGGATTCTCCATTCAAAAGAGAGTTACCTTAATCAAAGTTCAAATGTATGAAAATATCTTTATAGATCAAAAGGGAATGTAATTTTCAACAAAGATTAAATAATTTGTAATTTCTAAATAACAAAGATTATAAAGTTGATAATTACCAAAATATAGATAATTGATCATTTCTAAATTATATAAGGAATAATTAAGTGCATTGAACTTAGATTAATAGAAAAAACTCCTTTTAGATGGAATAACCCCAAAATCTAATAAAGACAAAATAAAAGGACTTAATAATATATTTTTAAAAAATGAAGACTAAATAGTATATTAGAATAAACTACAAAAATATAATAATATTTAACTCCATGCAGAAATCATATTATAAGTCATTAAATTAATAATTTAATGGTGAAATGCAATGTTATAACGAACAACTACCGTAAATGCAAATTTGACAAATTTTGATTTTTTAAAAAATATTTGATATATTAGAAAAGAAAAATAATTGTACACATCTATATTCAAGTTAAACTACTTTACTTGCAATATTAAAATAATTGTACACATCTATATTCAAGTTCGATGGTAAAAAACTAAAACTCCTAGATATCTCAACATATTTATAGCATGTTTAGTATTGGTTATTGTAAATAATAATAATTATTGACTAAAACTGTAAGCTCAATTTTAAAAATATTTTATTTATTCATAAAAGTAATTTATTTATATTCTCAAACAAATGTAATAATTACTTATAAAAACATTAAATTTAAACATCTTTAAAAATTTAACTCTTGACTATTAATTCACATTGAAAGATAATATATGCGATCAATTGCTAAAGAAGATCATTTTAATTTTTTGGTGCAAAATTCCTATTGGTAATAGCAATGCCAAACATATCTTCAGTTATATATAGTTCACATATGAAAAGTTACTTGAGTTTAGTCCATCAGTTATAATTAGTTGTATTTTCTCGTTTTAAAAAATTATATATATATGTATATAATTACTTATAAAATCTTTTTAAATTTATAGAATTTTAAATTATTAATTTCTATGAATTTATTTAGCTCTCTCATTCTTTATGAAATTATGAAAAATTAATTTCATATAAATAAAAATTATTTTAAAAATTAAGATACAATTTATAGAATCTTTTTGAAATGAGTAATTAAAAAATTATCTAAATACTTTTTTATATTATTTGTTAGTATTAATTAGGGCTAACTATTTAGCTTTCAATATATACATAATAGAATGCATTTTGTACGAACAGAACACGATGTACCTCTCAAGCATCTTTATAAATTTGTTTTTTGTGATTATCTTTATGAGTTTTAACCAATAAGGTTTTTTTTTTATAATAATATGTCATGTTTAGATCCAAATTATAGGCTTTAAAGATTGATTTATGATGAGAATTATCCCTTGTTGTTGCATTGAGTCAAATTAAACTCTTAATTATGTCAAACAAAAATGATAAACGAAGCCCTGTAGGGTGGGCATTTTACCATTATTTTTTAGACTTCGTCGATATTGATTTTTTCTAGAAAATTAATTAAATATACAATAATTTCTTTATTTAATGATACTGAAATGCCTCTATAACTGAAAAATTACAACTCAAACTTTAACAGAAGTTAAATCTAACAAAATAAATAATCATAAAAAAAAGAAATTTTTATTGTTATCATATTGATGATTTAACAGAGGAATATTGTCTCAAAATACAAAGTTTCATTTATAAACCCAAAAGAAAAACAATTAATGGTATTTTATTTAAAAAAAAACCTCTTATTTGTAACTCAGTGAGTCAACAAATTATCAGTCATATTTCTTACAAATTTTAAATTGAAAATAATGCTTTCATTACAACCAAAGAAATTTGGGAGTTAATCCTATTTTATTCTATAATTTTTTTGAGGAAATATTTTATTATATAGTTGAAAACCCAAAAATCTAAAATTATATTATTGTTGGTGTTGAGAAAACAGAGCGGAATATCTCATATTCCATTTTAGCTTCCTCTTGAGCAGAATGGGCATTCAATCATAACCGTCCAATTGAAGTGCTTGTCACCAATTTAATAGATTCTATCCTGCACTTTTTTTGAACTTTTTTTTTTTTTTCCCTTTATATATACTTTTATCCTGCGCTTCTTATTCAAGCTGTCAACTCATCGGTTCTGCGTAGGGACCAACTTGGTGCTTCCTTATTCTGCTTGAATTGAAATTCTTCATTTTCTTTTGTTTTTATTTTTTTTTCCTTGAAGTTATAACACTAATAACGACACAGAAATTTCTCAACTACAGCTTTGTAATTTGAATTTTAATAATAGTTATTATAAAAAAAAAATTTCATATTCAAATCAAAAGTTAAAAGTTAATGGATACTATTTGATTTATTTAATTAATATATTTTTAATTTTAATAATTTCTTTTTAGATCTTTCTATTAGCATATAGCATGATGAGATTAACATACGTGTTAGACCACATTAATACGTGACAACAAGGTGTGATAGAATGCCAGAACATATCTAAATTATACTCGTGTCAAATTCTATTAACATGTGTCAAAATGTAAAGACACAAAAAATTAAAGTGTAAAGCCGGTTTTAATATCATATTAGTCGTGAATCCGCGTGATGTGGAGTATAATGATAATAA
>CATIWR010019446.1:0-20359 GCA_949677035.1 Omphalea diandra | reverse complement strand
GAGTCTATTCCATTATGAACAATGCATTCAAGTGCTTGCATGGGTCATTCACTTTTCTCTGATTGTCTACCTTATGTGTTCACTTATTAAATAGGTTCGTTCACTATGCTTCAAATTGGATATTTCTATTCTCTTTATTTTCTTCTTTTCTTTCATCTCTTTATCTTTCATGGCTCCCCTTCTCATCACTTGATTTATACTTGAGGCTTTAATTTTTAAGTAATTTAGCCATTTACACGATTCTTCTTTTCTTGCACCCATACACTTTGAAAACCTTTAATAAAAGGAAAGTCCTAACCAACACAAACATGTTTAGAAAAAACAATGTTAGTACTATCATTCAAAACATCATTCATTTAAACGATGAATGCAATCACTTACAAAACTTAAGGTCGACATATTTTACATAATTATTTTAAAAATACATGCCTCACCTCTTTAAAATAAAATATTTTCCTAGAAATTAACACTATAATGATTAAGATTTTTCAATATTATCGTTAATTATTTTAAGGATTCAAAATATGAAATTTTTAATTTGTTGTTGGAAATTTATATTTTTTTCATTGTTATAATTCTTTACTTGTGGCCTTCTAAAAATTAAAAAAAAATTATTTAACACTTTAACATAAATACATTATGCATAAAATTAATTAATATGGAATTTATTTGATTTAAAAATTTTCTTAAAAAAATCATTTGTTAATGAACTTTCAATTTTGGATTATTGAACTAATTTTGAATTTATATCTTTATTAGGATATAATTTTAATGGAATATATCCCTTATTAATTTAAAGTATATGTGCAAGTCCATCTCTATCAATTCTTATAGAATTTAACTCAAGCATTATTAATTAAACAAAGATTAAAACTTATAATTTTAAATGAATTTTTGGGCATACTAAATGTGAAAAGTATGAGCTTATAATTGAATTCTATAAAATGTTATGAATGCAAAACAAACACTAATGTCTTTGCCTCATATTAAAAATGCATATCTAACAATTGTTTGCTTTTTATACATATTTGAAGGATGAGCAAAAGAGAGGAGACTGTGATTCAAGGGTAGAGTGCTACATGAAAGAGCATAATGTCTCAAGACAAAAGGCAATTGAAGAGATTCAAAAGATATGTGCAAATGCTTGGAAGGATATCAATGAGGAATGCATGAAACCAAACAATGTATCGTGGCTTATCCTTGAATCATTCGTTCGACTTGCTTGTGTTTCAGAAGTTATATACAAGCTCGACGATGCATACACCAACCCATTATCTCTAAAAGACAAAGTCATGTCATTATTTTTAGAGCCCATTCCTATGAAGAAATATGTGTGTGTGTCAATGGAGTGAGGTAATTAAGAAGAATGTATTTAATTTCTTGTGGGTGTGTTGCTATATAATTATTGTACTAGATTGAGTGAGGCTAAACATCATATGTCATCACTCAATTCAACCTTACGCTTTCTTAGAATGATCTTTATGTGTGTGTTTGTGTGTGCTTGTAAGAAATTGTTGTTTCCCTTATGTAATATATATTAAGAAGTATTTTAAGCTTTAAATTATTCAAGGGCCTATTTGTATTTTAATTTTTTATTACTACTCAAATGCTCATTGGAGACACATTAGGTCTACTTTATGCATAGATGAAGCACTCTTTAAACTTTTCACCTTTTCATCCATACAAATTTATTTATATTTATATCTACATTATATATGAGAATAAGAAAAAAAACATATGAATACAAAAAGGGATAGATTAATTATCTTTTAGTTCTATTAGTTGAGATTATCAAAGTCTAATTATATTATTTTAATAAAGTAGAAAAAGCCAAATATATAGGTGTAAACAAACGGATATTCTTTAAAAAATTGCTAACAACTCATTTTGATCCTCTAACTTTTTGTATTGTCTTATTAAGGTTCAATGGAGTTCTACAGCCTAATTAAGACACATATGCATTATGCTAACTAAATCCATTTTAAAACTAATTAGAAGTTTGGGAAAGATCTTGAAGTGTGGAGCTCAAAAGAATAGTGGTTATAGGTGTTGCAATTGTCATTACTCATTGAGCTATTGATAAAGTTAGTAGTTTTGAAACTCAAAACACCATTGCAGGAGTCATAATACTAATATTGTAGAAATCAAGAATCCAAATGTATCATTTCCATTTTTGTAGAAAAATAGAGATGAAATTAAAATGGTGAGGAAAATTATGAGAAAATGGTGAATGATTATTATTGAGGAAATGGAGCGAGGTTAGCAAAATTGAAAAGAAATATAGAAATTATAAATTTTAAAATTTTAATTTTTTTAGACTTTTTAATTTATGAATACATATCATAAGCTAGATAAATTTGGACAAAATTAGTTTGTAAGTTAAATATTATGTCCTTAAAAGATTGTAGAAGTTATTAGACATCTATAAAAGTTAGATTGGCGACCCAAAATGAGCCAATAGCTTTTAAAATAAGAAAATAACTAAAAATCAATAAGAAAGAGAATTTTAAAAATCAACATTTATCGATGTAATGTTGCAACTATGATGCCCTAAATTCATAAGTCTACAGTCATCTAACCTATCCTAATGGTACTTGCCTCATATTTTCTCTCCATGGTATAAAACTTCATCAAAATCTCCATAAAGAGCTAGTGTGGTTTCCTAAGCTTGTAATTGTTCTAGAGCAAGACATTCCTTTTTTTTTTTTTTTATAGGACTTCACTACAGCCAATGTCGTTAAATCATATTGGCAAGCATACTTAGATCAAGTTTCATCTTTTTTTGGTTTTGGCTCTCTTTACTAGCATCGCAATTTAAAGAACATCAGTTTGTTACTTGACTAGTTTCTGAAGTAGGGGCAACAATGGGTTCTTTTTTGCAGGTTAGGTTGATTCTTTTCCAAGTGTCAAGTTTGGGTGGGATATATGATTGTGGTTTATTAAGTGAAGAAGAATAGGAAATAGGAACAATTAAGGTGTGGTAAAGGAGAGAACTCACTTAACACACGGTATTATGGCGATAAGGTTTTAGGATTAATGGTGATAAAATGGTAGGATGGAGCATTTATTAGGTGTTAGAATTTTGGGTTTAATGTTGGCATGTTCAGTGCCTTGCTAGTTAGGAAGTGAGGCAGGGATTAGTTCTTACATTCCATGGGAATAAGATTTTGCATGGGATGAGTTGGTTATTTATAGGTATTTAATATGGTGTTATTAGGTTCGCTAACTGGCATGGCATATGGCCATTGGGGTGTGAGAGGTAAAGGGTCAAGTTTGAGGGTACAAGTGGAAGGCTTATGTGGTATGAGATTGGTAATGTTAACTCAACTCAACTAATTCTTAATTTCAAGTTAATTAGAGTTGGCTATATAGATTTGCTTTTACTCAAAGTGATCTTATGCCACATCTTTGAAAAGATATAAAGTCTCTAAGTCATTTTAAATTACTCTTCTTCGTATGAGTTTAGGTCACCCTTCCCCTTCTTATCTATGTCTAGTCTAATATATTCTACTTTTCTGACTAGTGCATCTAAGGGCTTCACATGCTCAAATCACCTCAGTTTCCCTTCCCTCAACTTGTTTGCCATTGGAAAACTCAAATTTTATACCTAACATATTCATTGCGACTTTATCCATTTTAGTATGACCATATATCCATCTTAACATTCTCATCTCCTCCATACTAATCTGAGAGACTTGTTGTGTCTTTATTGCCCAACTCTCACTCCCATATATGATAGCGAGTTTTATCATAGTGTGATAGAATTTTTCTTTTAACTAATGTGAAATCTTGTTATCATACAACATACATGATGCATTCCTCTAATTCATTCATCTTGCTTTAATCTGATGGGTAATATCTTCCTCACAACCTCATCTTCTTGTAGGAATGAGTCTAAATATTTAAAGTGTATGTTTTTTAATATAACTACTCCCTCTAACCGCACTCCTATGTTCTCCCTACTTTTTCTCCTCTCTAAACCTATAATACATATAGTTGGTCTTAGTCCTAAATATTTTAAAACCCAATGCTTGTCGTGTAAAGCTTTAACTTTCTATTGACTCTTGTTTAAGTCTCATTTATTAGCACTATATAATCATTAAATATCATACATCAAGGAATGTCCTTTTGCATATCATTTGTCAATTCATCCATAATTAAAGTGAAAAAATAAGAACTTAATGGCTATCCTTGGTGTAGTCTAACTGTGATGGGAAAAATAGAGAATTATTGAAGAAAAGTAAAAAATGTAACTAAAAAATTAAAAAGAAAAGATATTAGACTACTATTATCCATTAAAATCCAATGGCAACCTTAACATCTACAAATGAGAGAGATTCAAAAGAGAAAAAGGAGAGAATGAAAGAAAAAGTTAGAGTTTCATAGTTTATTGTCTACTCATTAGTTACCTAATTAGAATTTAGTAAGTTTTTTTTTCTTTTTGATTGATGAAACAATATTATAAAGAAAAGTACACCTTTTATCATTTAAGCCCACATCTATTAACAGCTTTTTTTTTAATTAAAAATTTTTTATTAATTGAATTATAACTTTTAATTTGATTAAAATCACCCTTTTCTAGTATCACAACGCCAAAAAATCTTTATTTGTGCTTATCTAATTCTTTGATAACCGTGAAATGCAAGCTTTACTAATCCAATTTGAAATATCAACTTCCTAACATAAATATGAGATTTTTTTACTGAAATATCTATCCACGACAAACTCACCATCACATTAGTTTATCTTCTTGTTTCCAAGGAGAATCTCTAACATTGTATCCAAATTCTGACAAGAAGAACCACCAACACTAGTAGCCTCCTCTGCCTTTCTCTTCCACTTCATTGCTTTCTTCCTCATTTCTCTACCCTTCTCTCCCTCCATCAGCTCCCTCACAACCTTCTCCACCTCTCCTCTCTTCACATCGTTGTCAAGCTCAATCCCAATCCCCCATTCACTGCAAGCATATTGACACACTGTAGTTTGGTCAGCGAAATGCGGCCAACAAATCATCAGCGCCCCACCACACAAGCTTTCAAGTGTAGAATTCCACCCCATGTGACTTAAAAACCCTCCTATAGCAGGATGCTTCAAGAATTTGTTCTTGTGAAGGACGCCAACTCATTACCATCCCTCTATCTTGTGTATCATCTAAAAATCCTTCTGGCAAAAAATGTTTCGCTTTTGCCTTCTGCATGATCATTCCCTTACTATCCACAAGAATGGTTTCTTGCTGTTAGCTAGTCCCCATGGAAATTCCACCAGTTGCTTAGGGTTCATAACAGTAGAGGTACCAAAGTTGGCAAATAATGCAGAGTGATAGTCCTTTGAATCAAGCCGACACCCCCTCTTTCTTCTTCTTGCCATAGATTCTAACTAACATGTTTAATGAGTTCATTTGTGTTGTCTTTGATGATATGATCAAGAAATAAATGAACTGGTCCAATGGAGCATAAGTGAGGATACATGTTGGTAAGAGCATGCAAAGGGTCTAGCTCTAAAGAATCGAATGTGTTCATGATAACTGCTGATGCTCTTTTAGCTCTGTCCACTTCCCTCAGGATCCGATTGAAGTACAAGTCGTTTGGGTCTCTAATTCTGAAGAAAGTCGGAAGATCCTTGAGGCGGACATTTTTCATGCCTGGAATCCAATCTATAGTTGTTTCAAGGAACCCATTTGTTAGGTAGCTTGCATTTGTAAATTGCAATAGATAACTAATGGAATTATTATAATACCAATAGCAAATTCTTATTTACACCCAAATGTATATGAACCCGTCCACTAATCAGCCAATGAAAAATTTTTCATGTGAATAAACTGGGTTAGTGCTTTTATTTCTTCATTATAATTTAAGGAAATGAAAGATATAGCACTTTAGCTATGTGTAATGTGAACAGTAACCTAACTTTATAGTCATGTTTAGACTTTCTTAACAATAAATGGATCAATTAGATATGTAAAATGAATGAAATATTGCAAAAAGTGAATAGATAATACTACGATTATATACTCAAAACAGCGCGATTTTAATATAATTACAATTATTAGCTAGATTTTAATATTTTAAATTAAATAAGTGTATTATTAAAAATAAACCAAATAGATACATAAAATAAAATGAATGATGAAATGATAAAATTATACATTATATTAAAAAAACAAATGCAGCCTTTAATAGAAAACTTATTATTTTAAGCAAAGGACTTTAAATTTGAATAAATACAATACACAAAATTAATGAAATAATCATAAAAATAAATAAATAATTGATAAAATTATCTATGTGTGTTTTTTTTAAAAAAAAAAAACTAGGCCTTCAATGGAAAAAATTAACATTTTAATCAAAGTACCTTAAATTTGGATGAAGGAGGTTTTATATTTAGCTGGCCGATATCTTGCATCGTAGAAATTTTTTTTTTTTTAAGTCAAAACGTTTATTATTGCATCATCAGCGAAAAAATATTGATCTAGAAATTGTTGACTGTAAAATATCTGTTGGCAAACGAGTAGTGTTAGGTCTGATAAATTTTGAGTTAGATAATTTTTTAATCAAGCCAATTCTAAATTATAATTTTATATCAAATAAGTTTAGATTTGGTTGTAAAATTAATGTTTAAAAAATTTGAATTATTTTTAGGTTTCAAATCCAATCAAATATCCCATAATTTTGATTTTTCTAAAATAAAAATGTTTTTCACTTTGAATAAAATTTAATATTTTTCATAATTTAAATTGAATAATTCTAATTAATTTGTGACTTTAGTTAGAGTTAAATCGAGTTTAATTTAAAAATTCTTACATCATTTGAGTTCATATTATTTTGAATTTTTCAAATTCAATCAAGTTTATGTCACTTTTTGAATGAAAATTTTGAATCGAATTAGAAACTATCACCTTTAAAGAGTATTTTTATATATATATATATATTTCAATTTTCTGTTTTACAGTTTTAATCTAAACATAAACGTATGGCGATAAGCATTGTTAGACTATCCAACGACAACTCACAAAAATTTATTATTATCCATAACTTCTTGAGTATGACGAGTATATTAAAAAAGGAAAACTTTAAATATCGCCACAAGTTTATGATAAACAGTACCGTCTTGTATTTTACTATTAATATTTTTTATACACTGTTATGGTTGGCACTAGTTTATAATTATATACTACGAAAATATTTTATTTATTTATTTATGTATTTACTTGAATTAATATCCTTTATTTATTTTGTTCTCTTTATATAATTTGAACGATAAAATTTTAAATAGTTAAATATGACTCTAATAGAAATAATATTAATATTAGTTTAATAATTTTTCTATTTATTTTATTTATGAGAAAGGTGACATTATCATTACAGTGAAAACTATTTATGTTATCACATTATAATGTTGTAATTAATAATTCACCGTTGAATTAAAAAAATTATTTTTCACCATTAGATTATATCGGATTAGATATATTGAATTAGATAAAAGTTATTATTTATCGTTGCAGTAAATAATATTATTTGACAGTATTATTAAATCTGTCAAGTAGAATTCAAGGTTACTGTTTATATCCCAGCTCATTATACGTAACGTTCACATATTAACATCATACCTTTGAAGGGTGCAAAATCTCTCTCAACAAGATGAGGATAATGAGTATACCCCACGACACCACAGCCACTGGAAACCCAGAATAGCACATCAGGAATTCCTAGCTCATGGGCAGCCTCAAGAATGTAGAACTTAAAATTTTGGGCATTGGAGGTTGGTTTGTCTAAAGTGGCATTCACCAGCATAGTTTTACAGCGCAAAAAGGCCTAAATATTGAAATCATACAGTGTTGCACTTTGCATATGTATCTTGATTTCATATTACAACAAAGTGTAGAACTTCTACAGGAAAAATAAATTTCATAACAGAGAAAGTGTATGAATTGGGAATGAAAATAGCATTGCTATTATTTTGTTTGCTTTAATTGTTGAAAAAATTTTTAAAAAAATCAAATGAGATGAACTAGTTCAGCAAGTGACAGTAAAGTGGCGTTAAATTAAAAAAATTCAGGAAGCTACACATAGAAAAAAAAAATGATGAGGCAAGAGAAAATATTGAAAGCTATTTTTTATTCTAATAATTAATAAGTTTTCTTTTTATTTCAACATTGATTATTGAGCATAATTGATAAATGATAGCTAATATAAAAATAACGAGGCTGACTTTTCTCATGAAGCTACAGACTGAATCCTTTTTACGGCATTCCAATGCGCTAGACTTGGGTTGAATTAATATCTGCTAACCATTCTAATAGTTAGTAGATGTTTGGTCTTGTACACATCATAGTGTGCATATGAGTACCAACCGCACTGATACAAGGAACTTTACTCGATTATTTGTTTTCCTCTCGAGTCTTGGGACATTATCTTCAGCTCAAATTTTCACCTTTAGCTATAGGAGTATTAATGGTCTTGCCGTCTTGCATCTTGAATCATTTAGTACTTTGCTTTTTTATTTCTCTTATGAAAGAGACTATATTTTTCTTGGAAGATATCTTAAATCCTAACTCCAAGAACATTTGCAGCTTCACCCTTATCCTTCACTTTGAAGTTAAATGACAACCATGCTTTTATGTTATTGACATATTCCTTGTTATTTCAAGTTATAAGTATATCATCAACATACAATAACAAGATCACAAGCTTATCCTTAAAACTTTTAGTATATACATAATGATCCTCATCAATCATTAGGAAATCATTTAAAATGATTGCATAATGAAAGCGAATATACCACTATCTTGAGGACTACATGAGGCCATAAAAAGACTTCAAAAGTCTATAAACCTTGTGTTTGTAGTCTTCCTTAAGAAAACTTATAAGTTTTACCAAGTGAATCTTTTCATTTAATTCTCCATTAAGAAAAATAGTCTTTGCATCTAATTGATGTAATTTAAAGTCTAGTCTAGCTGCTATAGCTAGAATTAAGAAAGTTGAGGTAATCAACATAGCAAGTGAAAAAGTTTTCTCATAATTAATTCCTTCCTCTTATGTAAACCCTTTCGTAACTACGTGAGCCTTGTACCTCTCAATGGTACCATCAGCCTTTCACTTTATCTTGAGAATCCATTTATTCTTAGTGGCCTTGCGTCTTTTGAAGAGATTAACAAATTTCCAAATTTGATTATATTTCATAGATTTCATTTCCACTTCCATTGCCTTTATCCATTTATATTTAACAAAGCAAGAAATTGCGTCTTTTACATTCTTTGGCTCATTCTCTTTTTATAAAAGAATCATAGAAGCTTCACCATCTTTAATTTCAAATCGATGGTGAGAAATGTTTATATGATTACTTCAATGTAATTAAGATTGATTAATTCACAATTTGCTCCCACTTAGATTAGGATTACCCCAACTTTGAGCGTTATCACTTTCATGTGCGTGAGATGATAGAATCAAGACTTGGGAAACTAAGTCATCATCTATCAAATTCCTCTCATTTGAATGAGGTGATACTAACAAATGTTAATCCATTGTCTCATATAATGAAAAATCCTTACTCATCTCACCCTATTTAGGAAGCTCATCCCTTAAGAATGTGACATCACATTATTCAAACTCTATTACACTCCCACTATCTTGCTCACCTATGAACACATAACATTTGAAGTTTTAAAGTATCTTATGGAGATGTGTTTCTTTTGTCATAGACCCAATTTACCATATTAATGGGAGCAATCATGAACACAAACATATCATTTAGGTTTCAAAACACTTAACTCAAGTTTTCTGCTAGTTTATAACTCATACGAAATGCTTGTTATTGATTTCATAGGCACTGAACTAAGTGTGACTATAGCACTTAATAGTGTATCATCCCAAAAGGTGATAGACAATGCAATCATAGACTTAACTATCTTAAGAAGCATTTTATTTATTCTCTTTGTAATACCATCTTATTATGGAGTTCTAAGGATAATCAACTAATTTTATATTCTTTTCTCATCATATAACTCTCTGAATTGATAAAATAAGTATTTTTTGCCTCTACTAGTTGTCACTACTTTTATTTTTCTATCTAATTGATTTTCAACTAGATTCGTATAACTCATAAAGAAAATTAATGCTTCAAACTTCTAGGATATCAAGTAGACAATCAAATCGAGTAGAATCATCAATAAATATGATAAAATAAAATGTTAGCTATTACATTCATAAGACCATATTCATCAAAATGGACTGATTACAACACAAATTCAACTCTAATTCCTTTTTCAAATGGTTTTCTTACAATTTTTCTAACTAGACATTATTTAAAAGTTGACAAATCTACTTTATTAATATTAGCTAATAAGTCTTTTGAGACTAATATATCATTCTTTATTGACTAATATGGCCAAGCCTAATATATCAAACATTCACATCATTCTTATAATCATGCAAAGTTGCAAAAATGGAAAAACTTGTATTACAACTACTTAAGTTATAATCCAAATCCATAACAATAAAACCATCCAAAACATAACAAGAATCATAGAAATTTATTCCTAAAGACAAATTAATGTGCATGTCATGAAAGTGCCAATTGAAACCGAATTTAAGTAACACTAACCCAAATTTAAATTTTGATGAATCTGCAAAGTAAACAACACACATCATTTAGAAATAAGGTTCGACCATCATGTATGACTAAGTTGCATATGCCAATGCCTTTGACTTCTATTTTGGCATTGTTTTCAATAAATATCTATATTGTTCAATATGGGACTCGTCAAAGTCTATAAAGAATTTTTAATTCTTTGCTACATGGCTTGTGGCCCCTAAGTCTACATTCCATAAAAGATATGATTTGATTATAAAAACAAAGTTAGAAACACAAATTTCACTAACATATGCATAACAAAATATCTTTCTTAGCTCAGAACAATCTTAAGCAAAGTGACAATATTTGTTATAGTTATAGCATCCCACTTTTGTTATAGTCCTATTTTTATTATGCTTTTTCTTCCCATGTTGTTTTTTCTTATGTTTCTTATTTGGTTGAGCTCCTCTCCCTTTATTTGACTATGACCCACCCTAATGCTTCCATTTATGTTTTGCACCTCCATGTGTGTTAGATCTAACCATGTACACATCAATACTTAACTTAGCAGCCTCAAGACAGATCTTTTCTAACTCAAATGATGTATCACATCCTTTAAGGCTTTAATGCTCTCATTTCGAGTCAGGTGCATCTTTATATGCTCTCAACTATGAGGTAAGAAATGGATAACAACTTGGACTTATTGCTCATTTGTCATAGTATGACTAGCATCTTTTAGCACAACTATCATGTTTGCCTCAAGTGTTTTTATTTTTTTTTTATGTGTTTAAGACATTTCTTATTAAGTGTCAAACTTGATAGTCCATGATTTAAGTTTAGTGATGGACAAATCTCCAAACTTCACCTTTAATGTGGATCATATATCCTTATTTTGGAACTCGTATATGACATCATCATCCATGCTACTTAGCAATGTAAAGCGAGCTAGAGAGTTTTACTTTTTCCAAGCTTTATAGGCATCACAATTCTTTCTATGTTGGGTTGTATTGCGTTTCTTAGGCTCCTTCATGACAACATTCAAGGCCCCTTGCTTTTCTAGTATGTACTATATCTAAATCTCATCAAAAGGTCACTAAGTTTTCAATCATTGTCTAAGATCCTACTATAATGTTATCATTAACTAATAAAAAATTCCATTCTTAAAGTTACTAAAATTTTTAGAATTTTCATATAAATTATGAAAATTATATGCATTTATTTATATTCAATTTCACAAATTAAATATATACAATCCATCAATTAAAAATAAACATAATTAATTGGTTGAAATAAATGCATAAAAAACTAAACAGCATTCACAAAATATTTACATAAGAACAAATTAAAAATGCAAACTATGCTTAGATCAATATATCCTAAAAGATATAAATACACTACAAACTAATTTTAATATAATAAAATAGGTATTTAACAAGAATGGAAGCAATGAGCATCTAATAAAGCTTATAACAAAAGACTAGGGAAAGTTTTAGATAATTAGAGTGGACCAAAACTTGACTCCTACAGTGCAATAGTTCTTGTATAATCTCTCTAAAAAATTTCATGAGTCTCGCATAAAACTCCTTAATCATAGCATCTGACTATAGAAGATCCAAAGAATCCCTATAATGTTGAAGCAAAATAGACTTTAAAGCCTTAAACCTTTTAAATTGAGTGAGCAAACTACCTTCTGAAATTATTTTTTAGATCTTTCCATTGATATGAATAATGTGATTCACTATGTGAATAATTGGGTCATTATTAGGATACTCGATCACTAAATTTCTTAAATTTTTAAATAACACTTTCACTTTGCTTCTTTGTAGATGTTCCAATGACCTTATATTTTAGATTTTTTGGGATTAGAAAATATTTTTTTTGAATTTCTAATAATTTTTCTATATTTGATTAAAAAAAATTATTTTTTACAATTAAAATGAGTTTTAATACACCAAAAAATAGGATGATTGAAAAAATTAAAAATTTAGAAAATTTTGCGTCAAGGACAAGCACGTGCCCCACGTGTCACTGAAATGTATCATCCACCCAGGAGCTCCAGGCCAAAAAAAGGGGCCTCACATGCGATAGACAAAAGATCGAATTGACAACTGGAGTTACTGGTCGACGAAAATGATCATAGTAAAAGTCTTCTTTGTTTATAGTCTGGATTCCTCTTTTAAAATTGTCAGAAAATTGTTTTATGATATTAGTCTTCTCTCTCTCTCTTTCTCTCTCTCTCTTTTTCTTTTTTCTTTTTTTTATGTATAGTGAATAACTGTCAACTTGATGAGCAGTTATTTACTACTTTTCAACCATAGGACTTACAAAAATTTAATGGGTCGGATTTATCATTACCTATATATTCCAACAATACAATTTTTTAATTGAATAAAAAATTTTAGTGAAAAATAAATAAATAACAAAAATTTTAGATTTTTTTTTTGGTATCCTAAAGCCTTTTAAAAATAAAAAATGTAAAAGAAATTTTTTTAAAAAAGGTCAATTTGCAAATTAAAAAGCACTAAGATATGTGATTTGAAAAGTACGTGATATAAGCAATTATCTCATACATCATGATAATAGTATACAATATTTATTATTTTATTATTTTTATATAATTTTTCAAGTATAAAGACATTCATATCATTTTTATTTTGTCTTTTATTAAATGTAAATATTTCATTAGTTTCACATTTTCACGCTTTTTGTTCCTCTATAAATTTAAGACGATTTTCTACATGATAATTATAAATAAATAAGAAACCAATCTAATTTTAGGCTGAAAAATATAGATAAAGAATTGTGAAAGAATTTTGTAGTCAATCTTGTTTTCATTTGTAACAAATTGACATTGAATAGGTCTGTTGTCCTGTCTTCTTGTTTGCTATCTAATCTAGCTTCCCACTCTTTATAGACTTTGATTCATCAATTGTTTTCAGATTAATGATTATTTAGTGGCTAATGCAAATTGCTGTAAAATTTTGATCTAAATTTATTTAAAATAATTTGACTCGATCTAATTCAAATTTGACTTGATTAGTGGATCAATTGAAATTGATTTAACGTTAATTTGATTCGCAAATCAATCCAACTTCTTTGGTTTAAATTATCTAAAATAATTTATTTAAAATTAAAATAATATTTTCATTTAAAAAGTTTAAATTAATAGTGACTGAATCTAATTTGATTTAAAATTTGAATAAACTTAAAATTTTTCTTTATAAATATTCACCTGATAACTAATGTTTTAAAAATCAAACCAAACTAGTTGATCGGACTAGTAAAATTGAGAACTAGATTAGTGACTGGTTCATCTGGATCAGTTTTTGATATTTTTTTATTTTTAATTATTATAAAAATATTTTTATTTTATTTTTAAAGTTTTTTAATAATATTTTTAAAATTGTATTCATTATTAAAGCAATTGAACCAGATCATCAAACCGGCCAAATTAAAAAAGAGATTAACTAATTGATTTACTAATTAGCCCAATTTTAAAAACATTGCTGATAACCCAATTTGACGTGATTCACAAACTATCTTAACCCAAATTTGATTGGATTAAACTTCAAGAATTTACTTCTTTGCCAAATATATATAATATATTTATTTAAGTAGACGGCCTTTATAAAATGCACAAATAAATGTTGTGTGGGTATAGGAAAGAGTAGAGAACCCTAATCGTCGTTTATAGAGACCTTTTTTTTTATTTTTCTCTTTGACTACCGTTGATGGGTTTTTTTGTCGTCGACGGTAGTCAACTCCATCATTTTGCTCTTCACTCCTTCCTTCTTTTTCATTTTGTAGTTTTTTCCAATTATAATAAATAACCAAATCATATTTTCACCTTATTTATATGAGTTCGTTAGAGTTTATAGATTTTGATAGTAAAATCTCATATATTTCTTTAGTGCTGAATTTAGAAAAGCATATAGCAAATCAAATATGTATAAAAGAAGATCCTATAACTGTTAAGATTTCATTTTTCAGAAATAAATCAAGGTCTTCCAATAATAAAGAAAAAGTTAGTTGAAAATCCATTTAGATATGTTAGATTTATTTTTCTTAGTTGTTTATTAATTTTGTTAATGAAATGTTGTATGTCTTTTATTTTATCTCCCTTGATAGGATGTTGTTTGTCTTATTTTATGTGAGTTTGTTTGTCTTCCACCATGGGAGTTAAAAGGAGTTTGAATTTGATATTCAAAAGATCGGACTCGTTTAAAAACTCGTCAAATGACAATGAAGTTGATTTGTGGCTTAATATAGCTATCGAGTGAAATGTGTTCCTTATCGATGTGTTGATCGTAACTGGCAAAATGTTGTATATAATCGTTCCACCAATACGATCAATGAAACTCAAAGGAAAAGTTCATTCGTGTAATAAAATTTATATATATTTCTTGAATATAGTCAAGTTTACTTGTTTGTTACAAATTGTATTTAGTACTTTTTAATAGAGCAATCGAATGAAATGTGTTGCTTGTCGATGTGCTAATCGTAGCTGCCAAAGTGTTGTATATAATCATTCCACCAATACGATTAATAAATTCAAAGGAAAAGTTTATTCGTATAATAAAATTTATATGTATTTCTTGAATACAATCAAGTTTACTTGTCTATTACAAATTGTATTTATTAATTTTATTAATAAAAGATTATTTTATTTCAAAAAAAAAAAGTAGACGGCCCTTATCGTGACTTAAGATTCAAGTTAATTAATTCAAAGATCGTCGGAAAAATTGAGTATTTAACGGCCATGTACTGAATCTCAAACTTCTATATTTTACTTCTTAACCTAACTCGCAAACCATCATCTTAACCCAAATTTGATGGAATAATCTTCAAGAGTTTACTTCTTTGCAAATATATCTAGTATATTTATTTAAGAAGACGGCCTTTATCATGACTTATGATTCAAGTTAATTAATTCATAGATCGTCAGAAAAATTGACTATTTAACGGCTATGAACTCAATTCTCAAACTTCTAGAGTTCCTTCTCTAATCTTCTAAGGGCTGCCATATCACTGATTTAATTTCCAATTGAAATGATATAGGTTTAAAAAAATTAATAATTATATATTTAAAAAATTAAAGTCAAATACACTTTAATATAATTAATTTATATTATTAATTTTAGTCTCAGAATTAGTTTTGAATAATTATTTGTCATTTGTCAAATAATTGTGTATAACATTGTCAAGTGTCATTATTTTATATTATGTTAAAAAACTATCATATTAAAAAATTCTAAATAGAAAATTTTAAAAATTAATTGTCATATAAAAAGAATTTTTAAATAAGAAATTAAAAAAATCAAAACAGTAAAAACTCTAAAAAAATTAAAACAAAAAATTGAAAAAATCTAAAAGGCAAAATTTTTATATAATTTTTAACCAAGAAATTAGAAAAACTTAAAAATAATAATATTAAACAAGAAGCTAAAATTCAAATTTTCAATTATATAAAAACTAGCAAGCAGTATAATAGATTATTAGAAATTATTTCGTACAAGTTTAACAATTTTTCTCTTAAAACTATGCTACACAAAATTGAAGTAGATAAGATTTAGTTATAATTATCTCATATATGTATATATAATTTGTAATTATCTATTAATTTAATTTTTTATTATAAAATACTTAAATAATATTTATTTGATTGATTATCAGAAATTACTTCACATAAATTTAATAAACTTACTCAAATTTAATAAACTTTCTCTTAAAATTGTGGTAATTAAAATTGAAGGTATTAATCAATAGACAATCCTTTATTATAAATATCTCTCTACATAATTATAAATTTTGAGAATTTTTTGTTCTTATTTTATTTACTTTGATAATAATATTAATAAAATAATAATTGTTTATTTAATTACTTATTTATTTATTTAATAAAATTAAATATTAAATTATGCAAGTTTACGACAAGTTATTATTACTATCAGAATTGTATTTAGATATTCTAAATTAAATAAGTGTAATACAAAAATTAATAAAATAATGCATATTTGTTTTGAAAAAAATCAAACTCAACCTTCAATGGAAAAATTTAATATTTTAAGCAAAGAACTAGGCCTGGCCACGGGCGGTTGAAGCGAAGCGGCTCCAAACCAGTCAAAATTGGCCCGAAATTGGGATAGAACCAGCACTGAACCGTGGGAGACCGATTCAGGACCCGGTTCTGAACCGAAACCAGTAGTTCCAATTCCAAACTGTGATATATATATATATATATATATATATATATATATATATATATATATACACTTATTTTTTGGGTAAGAAAATTATGTTCAAACTATTTTATATTTTTTTAATATTGTTTGAATTTGTTGGAACCAGAATCATGAACCTGAATAATTGGTTTTGAATAATTGCTTGTCATTTAACAAATAATTGTGTATAACATTGTCAAGTATCATTTTTTTATATTATGTCACAAAAAATTACAATATTAAAAAATTTTAAATAGAAAATTTAAAAAATTAATCATCATATAAAAAGACTTTTTAAATAAAAAAATTAAAAAAAATCTAAACAGTAAAAATTCTTAAAAAATTTTAAACAAGAAATTGGAGAAATCTAAAATGTAAAAATTTTATACAACTTTTAAACAATAAATTAGAAAAACTTAAAAATTAATAATATTAAACAAGAAGCTAATATTCAAAATTTCAAGTATATAAAAACTAGCAAACAGTATAATAGATTGTTAGAAATTACTTCATACAAGTTTAACAAATTTTCTCTTAAAACTATACTACACAAGATCAAAGGTGTAAATCAATAGATAACTTTTTGTTATAATTATCTCACATATGTATATATAATTTGTAATTATCTATTAGTTTTATTTTTTTATTATAAAATACTTAATATTATTTACTTAATTGATTATCAAAAATTACTTCACTCAAATTTAATAAAATTTCTCTTAAAATTGTACTACCTAAAATTGAAAGTATGAATCAATAGATAATCATTTGTTATGAATATCTTTATACATAATTATAAATTTTAAAAAATTCATATTCCTATTTTATTTACTTGATTAATTGTTTTTATAGAAGCCATGGCGAGATCAATTATTAGCATTATGGCGAGATCAATTATTACCATTAGTATTAGTAGACAAAGAGGATTTTTTTTTTTTTATATAAATTCTTATTAAAGGAAATATGCTGTCGTTGATGTTTGAATCCAAAACATTTTTAATACAGAAACATCACCCTTAGCCAGCTAGGAGATCATTTGTGAATGGTTGAATCAATATATAATCATTTGTTATAAATATCTTTATACCTAATTATACATTTAAAAAAATTCATATTCTTATTTTATTTACTTGATTAATTGTTTTTATAGAATTCATGGCGAGATCAATTATTAGCATTACTATTAGTAGACAAAGAGGATTTTTTTTTTTATATATAAATTCTTATTAAAGGAATATGCTGTCGTTGATGATTGAATCCGAAACATTTTTAATACAGAAACATCACCCTTAGCCAGCTAGGAGATCATTTGTGAATGGTTGAGATTCCAACTTCAGAAAATTGCTACTGTTGATGCACGAATATATGTCATATCATGTCATATTCAGTTCTGGGACAAATAGTTATGGAATGCTTTCTATAAATAGTTATGGAATTCTTTCTAAAGTTTCTATAAATTTTCAAACCATTAATTAGAAACCGCCCACGTTAGTCCCTTATCCAAGTAGACGAAAATGGCGATGCAATTCCATTTCCAATCGAAAGATGAGCAAAACAACGTTCGTTATGTTTCTTCTGATCGGCCTGCTACTTTGTGGGGTTATAGCTTCGCTTCTTTTTCCTTATTAGACTCGGTAATTATCACTTTCTCCTGTATTTTATGTCTGTCTATTTGTCATAATATCAAAGATTACCTGTCCAAATTTTAGGCCTAAAAAGTCTTACATATACTTTTTTAACATTACAAATTTAAGCTACAAATACCAAACAATTACCATAATATGTATATAGACACTAATGATATTAAATTAAAATGCCAATATTATGTGAAAAAATTTCTTGACAATTGAGCTATTTTGTTGACTCTTTAAAGATAAGGGTAGTATTCCATATATTTGATATAGACCGCAAATGAATCAAGTTGGATAAATTTAAATGAGTCAA
The DNA here is from genome assembly GCA_949677035.1 of Omphalea diandra. Lineage (NCBI taxonomy): Eukaryota > Viridiplantae > Streptophyta > Magnoliopsida > Malpighiales > Euphorbiaceae > Omphalea > Omphalea diandra. The sequence goes on along the minus strand of CATIWR010019446.1, from coordinate 1,625 downwards.
TTTGGATTGAAATAATCTATTGAATATATAAACATAACAAATTTTATGTAAATATTAGGTCAATTTTGAATTATGTTGATACTCATAATTTTATATTTTAAATACAAAAAATTTATTTTTATATTTAAAATATTTAAATATTTTTATTCATTTAAATCAGATTTAATCTATATAATTTCACATCAAACTCAAATCAGTGATTTAGGATTAAGTTTTTTTTTTTTTTTTGAGAAGAGGATTAAGTTAGTTTAACCTCAAATTTTATATCAATTGGTTTTGGACATCTAACTCCTGTGGAAGATGAAACATATTAGTAGAGGTCACAAACAAATCGGTTCAAATCAATTTTAAATCATATTTTTGTCAAAAGGGTTTGGGTCCGGTCAAATCACTTCATATTATAGTTTGAGTCATCAAGTCATTGTGTAGAAAGAAATTCAAATCATTTTTAAGTTTCAGATTGGATCATTTTTCAAATTTTTAGAAAATAAAAAAAATTATTTTGATTTTTAAACAATTTTAAAATTATTCAAACAGTTAAAATCAAATTGATCCATAGTTTGGATAAAGATAAGATTAATTCAGGTTGACCCACGAGTCAAGACAATTGCAAGTCGAATAAGATTCAGGTCAAGTTGATTTTAAATCGAGTCAATCTTAGATTGAGTCATTTTAGGTCTCCTTTATTTTCAAGTCAAGTTAGAAATTGTCAACTCTACATATTAGAGATCAAGTTAGATTTTACTATCTTTAGTTTAACCGCTCTGAGTAATTGACATGAAAATTATATGTACATTTCATTTTCATAACTAGAGAAATAAGCAAATTTGGATTATAAATATCAAGGAGTTGTGATTACTAGTTAAATTGCAGTCTTAATCATTTTAGCTAATGGACAAGATACTAAACCGAATTAACCGAACTTGCATAGGAGTATGAATCATACACTAAAAGGGTAGATCTGCTTAAAGGAGAGGTAAGGGGCATGCTAATGGCTTCTACAAGGAAACCAATCCACAATATTGAAATGATCAACTTGATATACCGTCTTGGCGTGTCATACCATTTTGTGAAGGAGATAGAACAACAATTAGATCATATTTTTGATGTCCTTCCTCAACTGCTTGATGATAATGACTATGATCTCCATACTATAGCACTTCTTTTTTGCGTTATGAGAGCACATGGCTACAAAATGTCTAGCGGTATGCTTGTCTTTCTCTCACCTTCCTTTAAATATTTCACTTCATATTAATAATGTGAACTTTTAAGACTTTTGACATCCCTCTCTCTCCCTCTGTGTGCAAGAAAACATGTTTGCATCATATAATACATAATAAAACAATTCTCCCCATTTAATTAATGGGAAATTCTCATTTTAATTATACATAAATTTATAGAGTTGAAAGTCCTCACTCTCTTCATCATTGAAGAGAGTGAGCAAATCAACTATATTATGCAATTTAAGCTTTCCTACTATTGAAGCTAATAATAAAGGTTACATATATACATAGGCAATTATGTACATAAAAGGTTACTTAGATTAGATTATACAAATAAGAGAGAATGTTTGGATTTTATTAGTTATTACCTAAAATCATCCATATATTTAAGATGTGCATGAA
>CATIWR010019434.1:0-17581 GCA_949677035.1 Omphalea diandra | reverse complement strand
ATATATATATATATATATATATATATATATATATATATATATATATATATATATATATATATATATATATATATATATATATATAAAGAAAGTAATTTATTCCATTGATCACTAAAACATGAGTGAAATTATACTATGATTTTATAAAATCTATTTTATGCAATTGAATCAGTCAAATGTTATTAATATTTTAATTAAGTATTTCCAACCTAATTCAGTAACTTTGGTGATTTAAGTGGCGCATGACATTTTTAAAAAATTAAAAATGCTTATAAAATTAAAAAAGTTCAAATGGCATTACACCTAGTTTGATAACGAGGCAAAATGATACATCAGACCATAAGTCCCTTTGACTTAACCCAACTTCCACTTATCCTGAGTCAAACTAACACACTCACTTTGGTCTATTACTCCCTTTCCCTATCGTCTCTTATCTCTCTTTCCGCTCTCAAGCCCTCTCCAACTAAAAAGTCCAAGCCAATACTCTCCTCTCTTTTAGTCTTTGAAAAATTCAACACCAACCCCTCTAAATTGAAAAAAAAAAATGGTAATTGATTATCTATAAATGAAACTGGTTATCAATATTTAAGTGACAAAAGAAAAAAAAAATCCTCAAAGAAGTGTAACCCTAGACATTTGAATAAATGAATTGAAAATAAAACAAACTTTGTTGATGGCTCATCGCATCCCATGATGTAGATGTGGTCACCCATGTATTTTGAAAATGTTTTGGACTTTGCTAAACTCTAGAATAGCTTTCAATCAGTATAGCAACTATGTGATATGTTTTGATGTTGTCTATTAGTTTTTGTATGAGAATTTTATTATTTATGCATTTTTTATTTGTCTTTTACATTTTTGCTTGAAAATTTATTTGTAAAGAATGAGTTCGTTTTGTAAGATGTTCTACTGTTGTAATGAATGAGTGATGATGTTGAATAGAATTTAGAATGAACAGTTGAATTTAAGAATTGAAGGAGACTCAGAGATTAAAGAATGTATGACTATTTTGCAAGATGACAGTGGAAGTGTAACTCATTTCAGAGATGTTGGAGGTATAATTGATTATGAGCTTCCATTCGGGAGAGATAAAATATGTTATATTGGTGACAACATAGAAAGGCATGAAACGAAATGCTTTTAGATTATTTCAGTGGTTCTATTTATATTTATGGTTTTAATAGGGATATGTATGGAAAACTATGGTGAGTGAATTACAATGTGATGGATTTTGATTTTTGAGAAATTTATGTTACTAACATGGGTAAGAAAGGTCTTTAATTCCATTTATCTATAATGGTATTGATATTGGTATTGTAACCTTGAACTATCTTCAAGCATCTTCTATAACATTTTGTTTTTATCAAATTTATAAAGGATGAGAAGCAACAGCAGCAGCAGCAGTAGTAGTAGTAGTAGTAGTAGTAATAATAATAATAATAATAATAATAATAATAATAATAATAATAATAATAATAATAATAATAATAATATTATTATTATTATTATTATTATTATTATTATTATTATTATTATTATTATTATTATTATTGTTGTTGTTGTTGTTGTTGTTGTTGTTGCTGTTATTTTCGTTGTTTTTAATATTAATATTATTGTTATTGTTATTATTATTATTGATAATAATATGAAAAATAATCATAATACATATATAATACTTATAATAAAATGTAACATCTCTATCCTCATTTATTAGCATTCTCACATGAAATATTCATTGCATAAATGATTTGCAATCTCACATAAACATATGCATTGGATAAATGATCATTTAGATATATGAATTGGATAAGCACGACGATGACACTCGCACCATCGCATTTGGGACACTTGAACATATATGTAATATTTGTATAGTTGCATTACAAATTATCATATATTGTGTGCATGTTATAGCATCATAAATAATGGTGTTTTAGAGCTTATTTAAATGTATAAAGAACATATGGGGATTAGGAGATGGATGGAGATGATGAAGGAGTGAAGAAGAGAGACCAAAAGGGGAAAAGTGAACTTCCAACCAATGGAAATGAGACACTATGATTTTGTCTTATTAGAATAGGTTTACAAATTGAATTTTTCATCCTTTATAAGCAGACTAGAGAAGATAATGTGAGGGATAGCAAAAGAAAGGAGATCTAAGGAAGAAAGAAAGAAAGAAAGAAAGAAAGAAAGAAAGAAAGAAAGAAGAAGAAGAAGAAGAAAAACAGTGAGTTGTCTAGGAAGGAACCCTAAAATTTTCTGGTTTTAAAAAAAATGGTAAGTTAATTTATCTTCTTTCCATATGAAATCCTCCCTCATCACATGTTAATCATGCATGGTTAGTAAGAATTATGGTGTATTTGAGGTGGAGCTCATGCATGGAGTAGTTATAGCTTAAGAAAAATAGAGCTGATCGTGTTAGTTTTGTTGTTAGAGCAGCTTGTTGCACCATAATTTCATAACCCTAGAAGAGGAATTAGGAAAGTGTAAACCATGAAAGTTGTAGCTTTATAGCCCATCTTAATGAATGTAAAGTAATTTTACTTAATTTGGTGTGTGTGAAGAGCTATGGCTCCTTCATTAGGGCAGGTTCATAACCAACTAAAATCTCTTCAATCTTTCTATTTTCATGTATTTTGATGATTTTATGTGTTGATTTAGACAAAGTGTAAAATATAAAATTTGTAGGTTTATATCCCCTTTAAATTTCTATGAATTAGTTTTGCTTACTTTATTGTGTGGAAAGAGATATACCTCTTTTATTGAGACTGACCCTGAACTTGATAAACCTATTTTATCTCTTAGTTCTATTTTTTAAGAATTTGATGGTCATAAAATGGGAATTTGGTGATGTACCAAACTTGAAAGTAGTATATTGTGTCTAATCTACATGCCTATAAATAGTTTTGTCAAATATATCATGGTTGATAAGATATTGCTCCTTTTATTATGGTTGATTCTCAATGTGTTGAACCTACTCACCTTGACATTGGCCATCTATTTTGGTGACCTTATAAGTTGAATTTGACAATGTGTAAAACATAAGAAATGTTTCTATATGTGATATGTATCTTTTGGTAAATCACTTTTACAATTGGATTTGTATAATTTTAGATATACCCATGATTGCAAGACCTACTCAGATTGAGATGACATTGAAATAGGGCAAAATTCAAAAATTCATCACATTTTTTATGTCTTATATTGTTCTAAAATTTGACTATGTTGTATCATTATGTGTCTAGTTTGTTTGAAAAAAAAATCAAGTCATTCAGATAAGTATGATAAGAGTTATTACAATTAGATTATAGCAAGGTCAAGCTGCCATACAAAAAAAAAAGCATAAACACTATGTCCACTTGCATGAAACATGATCATAGTTGCATACCAAACATTCATACTCATTTTGAAATACTTATAATCATGTATGTATCGAATCTTAGGATCCCAACACTTTGGGGAAGCCCAAGAAAGAGGTCCAAACCTACCATAAAGGTTGGTCACATTAAAAGGTGAGTAAAAGCCATAATTGGATTCTAATGTGTATGTATGATGATTTCATGATATGGTTATGTTCTATTACATGTATATATGATTGAATTGTGACATTTTACATATGAATATAAGTCAAGCAAAAATTATATGGTCTTAATGAATACTTAGTATACCATTGTGAATAAACACTTGCATATGAAACTAAAAGGATGTTGTGACCGGCTAGTCAAACACTTGCAAATCACTCGAAAAATGGACCAATATGCCCTACTAGCACATGTTATTGATCAAATGATTCATTTGTTATATGTTGACTAGCAAAATCAAATGTCACTTGATCACCCAAATTCCCGGGAGCAATGATTACCTTTAAGGTCATGGCAAAATCAATCTATTATATTTATACTTACATAGTCAATTCTTATACTTGTAATGTATCATGATCATATTTGATTTTTTATTGTGCCATAAGAATATGATTATTGTTTTTATTCATTGAATCGCAACTCACCAAATCGTACTTATATTTTTGAAATACTAAAGCATAGGGTTTGGATACTTTGGAGCATAAAGTTTTGCATATAGGCACATGGAGCTCAGGTTGTCGGTTGAATTCCAACTCTTTATCCTTGTGTTATGTATATATATCTATATAGGAATCAGTTTGTGATCACTAGCCTTAAACATTAGTTAACATATATGTACATTAAATACATGTTGGGTTGTGTATGTATGATGAATCAACCTTTATGCATATGTATTTTTGGACATGAATGTCATGATTAGTAAAAGAAAATAGTTGTTACAAAAAAAAGTTTACAACTAGTATTAATTCCACCATATGAAATATAAATAATATAAATATTAGTACAAAATATGGAATAATTACAATGATCTATATGATAATAAACATTGATTTGAAAGAATATAAATATGCATTTTATTAACATTAAAGGTTCAATACATAATTTTGCCTTTATCCAAAATCCCATACTTATTTGTGTACCCTACTAGTGTTTGATAGTTCAAAAACTTATACACGATAAAATAGTCTAGCAATATAACTGACATACACTATCATATGTTTGTATAACTAAAAAGAGTCCAAAACATAGTTGACATGCAAAAAAAAAACATAACTTTTTGTCCTTTTTATGTCCATATATGACCATGAACCTTGACTGCCAATAAGATTAACCTTCTAGAAAATATGAATTGGCATCTAAGGTTCACAGAGACCAAAAAAAAAATTAGTGTCGCATCATAGTTGAGGTTTAAGAAAAATGCCACAAAATTTGATTGAAATATCCACACAATATTCTCAATCTATCAAGCATTTCTCCTCTTTTATACTATTTTGCCCTTGGTAACATCAAGTCAAAATCATCAACAACAAGAGATTTTGAGACTAGCCTGATGGTTGGCTTCATAGGTTTGGAAGATGACATCCAAGGCATTTTGCTTGTTGATTTATAGTCTATTTAGGAAAATGGATGTTGATATAAAGTAAGGTTTTTTAAAGTATGGTAAGGTAAGATTAATATTTTAAACTTGTCTTATTTGGAAAAAAAAAAATATGGTCAAGTGTGGTTTATAGTCTACTTTATTTAGTTAGAAGGTAAGTTTTAATGAAGGTTTCATGTTAAATTTATTTAAATAATCTCTAAATGTAGATAAATATACATAGGTTTTAAGTAGATGACTAAATAGGAATTATAAAAATAAAATAAGGATAAAAAATTCAGATTATTTAAAATAAATAAAGTAAAAAAAAAATGCTACCTCCTCAACTTACCAAATTGGTGGGATGAGAAAATGGAGATTTTGAAAGGTTTTTAAACCTTGCAAAAACTTTACCCTACTATAGAAATTAGCTTCCTAAATAGAGTGTGAGATTTTTTAACCTTAAAAAACCTTGTCAACCTTTACCTCCTTCCAAAAAAGGGGTTAATCAATGCTTTGGTGGTTGCGAGTGGTCTGGATATGACAATTTTGAAATTCCTAGTGATTGGCCTCCTTACTACTCTTTTTGCATTCTCATTGTTTGCATATCTATTTCATTATTCATTCCTTGTAACGTCCTACACTATAACACAATATATTGCATGTAATGTCTCATTTGCAAACATGTATATATCTGCAAATACATAAATTAAAATTACAGATTAATTAACTATTAACTGGCTTGGAATAACTCTATCATAATTTACTTTATCTTCATCTAATGGTATCATTTCTTGTAGAAGTCTTTAAATTTCATTATTTAGAGAAGATGTTGTGTCATTTAATACCTGCACACTAAATATGGTGGTTTAACAAAAGTTAGGCAACCTGTGACTATTGTGAAACAAAATAGTTATGTTCCATTTCAGAGGATCTTTGGCTTTTAGTTTTTGTATGATTCACTTACTCATTAACCGGTACATTCACCTATACATAATATCATGAATATTTACTTAAAAGTTCAAACTAATAGAAGATGAAATATCATCAACATATACCTGTGATAGTTGGAAAATATATGGTAAAGACGAATTATCTAAATTTGGTGATCTAACGTTAAAAATTTCACCAATAATCATTAATTGATTAAAGATATAATCATCAATAGTTTTCATCCTACCCTATAAATGTATTTTTGCACAATTATTAACACATATGTGTTAAGCAAATCCTAATGTGTTAGAGAAAGATAAGGGTACAAAAATTACTTACATCTGACATCCATTTAATAGTTCAAGGTATTGGATTGATTTGGCCTATTGGTTTAGTTTTATTATGATCAACAATATTTTAATGATGTTTAGACTGATTCCTTATTTGCATTATTTTTATATTTTATTTAAAACAAATAACATATTTGAATTTGTTATGAAAGTAAAATTTTCAATTTAATGTATAAACATACTTGTTATTTTTTTTACTCTTCCAATTTAGCTTTAGCTATTGTTACCTCCTTCTTTCCATGCCTCCTTCTACTATGTACAAGTTCTACATATTGTGCATGTAATGATGGTGCCCTTATTGGAGACTTTATTATTCTTAGCTGCATTTCAACGTCTAACCTTTTCAACTAGGCCTTTTTATCTTTCTTCTTAACCTATAGTTTACTAGGTGACCTAAGTGATGGATCTTCAACTTTAGGCCAAAACTCATATCCATTAATATGGTTATTGCAATGGGAATACACTTTTAAGTGTGTATCCATGAAGTAACATTCATTTATATAATCTTCAGGGTTCTCTTTGTTAAGCATTAATGTATTAATAGTATGAGAACAAAGGATTCTAGTCAAATCCCACCTTTTATAACTACATTTGATGTTCAGTCAAATTTGGTATTTTTATGTCTCAAGCACTTTGTTAGCCTTAATAATGAGTCAAGATAAATGTACCATTATATTATTTATGGTCAAAAGTGAATAATCTAATAATTCATCTTAACTGCTTAATTGTACCATGTGGAATTACTATTGATGAAAATTAATAGAGTGAATAAGATATTGTGACCCAAATTCTATCATGGTTTATGCAATCAAGTTACTAAAATATTGTATTTATTTCAAATAACTATTTTAATGAATTAATTATTTTAGGATATGAGAGTGCCATATAGAAAATTTTCTTAAAATAAAATAATGACATAAGAAAAAAATATTTAAGTGTATTATCACATTAGTGACTAATGTAGCGAATATTATCATGTCATCTTGAGCCACCTCACTTAACAACTAATCCTCAAATTAATAGCTAAACCTATCTCCATCACCAACCTTAACCTCATTATCCACTATAAAAAAAAATATGTTGATTTAGAGACCATATTTAGCTACCACATGAATATGGTCTCTATTTATCTACGACTTAGTGCCCAATCTACTATCATTTAAAGTCTAGTAAAGTGGAAATGAAATTAGTTACCATCTTGCAACCAAATAGCGACCACAAATTGGTCAAACATATAGTGACCACATACAATAGTCTCTACGTGATTGCTAAATAGGAGAAAAAAAAAGTGAGTGATTTATCTACCACTTTGAGACCATATAATGGTAGCTAAATTAGAGACGCCCAAGATGTGGTTGATATATTTGGCACCACAAACTGACACTAAGTACATCAACTATTTAGAGACCACAATTTGTGGTCTCTAAATAGGACCACACAATGTGGTTGTTATATACAACGAGTTTTACCATAAATAACGACCACATGTATATGGTCATTATAGTAATGAAACTCATTACAAATAGCAACCATATGATATGTGATCGCTAATGTAATGAAACTCATTATAAACAGTGACCATATGATATGTGGTCACTATTTGTAATGAGTTTCATTACATTTAGTGACCACATACCATATGGTTTCTATTTATAATGAAACTTATTACAAATAGTGACCACATGGTGTGTGATCACTATTTGTGATGAATTTCATTACAAATAGCAACCACATGAATTGTTATCGCTAGTTAAGTTAAATAAAATGGAAAACATCACCCCACACAAGAATCAACCTAGTCGAAGCATCAATTGCAACCCTTCAATAATAAAAATCAACCTTAGCTGAAATCAAGCCCCAATCGCAACCCTTGCATTAAATCCCTACCCCAATCGAAGCCCCAACTATCACAACCGCAACCCTTGTTCCTATTTTCCAGCCTGAAATTGAAAGTTGAAGCCTTGTAGGATCTAATCCTCTATACACCATGAATAGAAAGCTAACCAAATAATAAATGGTCTTCAAAATTGCCTCTCGATATCTGGCAAAACAGTCGGGTTATAGGTAAATGATGGTTTATGTAGACTCATTATAAAGCTAACTTTTGTTTGAGACCAAACTAGTAGATAATAGAAAGGAAACATAAAGATGAGCTTAGTTTAAAGCCCTAATATTCTTTCTCTGCATTCATTAGTGGTGTGAGCACCTCAAGTGGTTACGCTTAAGCTAATGAAATCTTACTTACAACACCATCCATTTATTGATCAATAAGGGATCAAGAGGATGGGGGTCTTTACATTGGTAATGACCCCAAGGCATGATAACGAGGGATCATTTTAGACCTTGCATTAGTTCAAAGTCTTAAGTCCAAATTAGTGGAAATCGAAGGACTTAAATGCAGGATGACATGTTGGTACCATCCTTAGAAAATATGGAGTCACCATCCAACTTTAGTGGGGACAAGAATCTAGAGAAGACAAAATTTAAACTTAATTTAAGTTCATTAAAAGGCGCATTTCATCTTCATCCCATTAGAGATTAGGTTTAAAAATTAGGTACAGCTTAAAGAAGAGGTTAAGTACCTCCAACTGCTTAAATATTGGGATTCAGCCTTTGGACATCTTTAGTTCGCTTTTAATATTTTATTTGATTTGTTGATTAGTTTGATTAACAGTCCTAAGCATGCTTCTAGAGCAAGTAAGCTAATTAAATGATTCCATCAATCCAATGGGAAGAAGGGTCATGCGTCATGGTATAGGGATTAGCATACATATCATCAATTCATTCATCCACACCATGCATAATTAAGAGAGGATGGGCGCAAGTGATATGGCATAGGGTTTAACATACATTAACATCCATTCGTAACACATTCATCCCTAATCACTTGGGATGATGAATAAGACCACAATCATAGTCTAACTCAAGCAAAACACCTACACCAAGAAAATACATAAGGTAGTAGATGGAATAAATATGAGACAAACCAAATAAACTAAAAAAAACAAGGAATGGGCATAACACATATTATCATTTCTCCTATGCAAGTGTGCCAAAACACACATCTAAATCCATATTATTGCTTCCCTACATCACAAATCAGTAAGCAAAACATAATCAAAATGCATGAATCATGAATAATCAAAGGGATGAACATGCAATGCAAGGCATACTTAGAGGATGTTAAATGACCTAAGGCAAAAGTCAACACAAAAGAGAGATCCTAAGGTTATGAACCCTCTCTCTCATTACTCTCAAGAGCTAAGCATCCATAAGCACAAATAATAATCAATAAGGTTAGAACGCAAATCAAAGAAATGGGTATATGGCCAAGATACAATTCACATGCTTTAAGTATAGATACAAACACAAGATAAGCTCTTAAGATCCTTAGAACCATAGGTTAATCACATGGTCATTGCTTTAAGGTGATTAAAATAGAATAAAAAAAACATCATCAAACCAATATGAAAGAACATGAACACTAAGATTGAATAAACCATCAAAACCATTTCAAAACTCATTAAAATTTTATTTTTGAAGTGAATAGGGATCTTTGGCCATCTAGCCTCATCTTCTTATGCCATTGGAATGACGAAAAATCGTAAAAGATTGCTTTAATAAAAGGAAACCCAAATGGAAAGATAAGGGTTTTGCAGAACTGTGTTTAGGAAACTAAGGTTGTACAGCCCCCAAAACTTAGGTTTTGAAAATAGAAAGGAAAAGACAATGGAAAAGAAAAAGAATGGAATAGTGGTTTTGGATGCCTTCTTTGATGTTCTTTTGCCCTCAAAGGCACATCATGTATCCAATATCCTCCAAAATGTTAAGGAATACACAAAATATGCAAGATTAAGGCTTTGTTCTACCTTAGAATGAGTTGGAGTGAGTTAGGGTTTAGGGTTTCTAGGTCAAGTATGCTTTGAGAGTAAATTTTGATAGAGTTTTGTTTTCTCCAAGCTTGTCCCTCTCTTCAAATGGAAGGGGGTATTTATAGTGATGGATAAGTGCACCAAACCTTAAAATGGTTCTGGTTGCAACATGGACATAACCAATTATAGAGAGAGATAAATCTCCTAGAATTAAGGTTTACATGCAGGTTGCACAGCTAAAATAGGGCTATACATCTATCTGTTAGTAATATGCAATTCTAGGGTTAATAGAAAGAGCAATTCCAGAAGATTCCAAGGGTTAGGGTTTAAGGGAGGGTTGTACAGCCCTATGTGTAAACTATACAACCCTAATTGTTGGGGTGTACAACCCTGCTTTATGGGTTGTGCAACCCATGTGCTCAAGCTGACGACATGGGTTGTTAGTCTTAGGTTTGGTGTTAGGCTTTTAGTCTTAGGCTTAGTTAGGCTTCTCCAAGGTTTCTTAAGGCCTTTATCCTTTCTTTTGGCAATTTTACTTGCATTTTAGGGATATGTTCAGTGATTTTCATCATCAAGCTCTGTATCCAGAGGTTAAAAATCTTATGCTTAAAGGTGGGTTTGGTTTTTTGGGTTCAAACAATAGCCTGAAGTTACTAATTTTGGTAAAGTTCTTTCATTAATAGTTTTTTATTATGTTATTTTTCAACTTTAATGTGTTATTTTCATTATGTTTCAGTAGTTGCAATTTTTAATTTATTTCAGACTATATAATAATAATAATAATAATAATAATAATAATAATAATAATAATAATAATAATAATAATAAATATAATAATATTATTATAAATTATATAATTATTTAATTACCAAAAGTTAAGTGGTATATAATGTGGTAGCTAAATAAAGACCACCTAATTTATGGTCTCTAAATTGAGAATACAAGATAGAAACTACCAAATAGTGACCATATAATACGGTCTAATAGCGATCACTATGTAGTCTTTATGTGGTATCTAAATGGTATATGTGATCTCCTATGGTTAGCATTTAGTGACCACGGAAAATCATTTAACGACCACATTTAGTGATTATTAGTTTAGCGATCATATCCATCTTGTGGTCGTTAAACCATTTACGGCCAAAGTTTTAGTGACCATAAAATGTGGTCGCTAACTAATTTAGCAACCACTTAGAGACCACATTTTATAGCCTTTAAATCTTTTTTTTTTTTTGTTGACCTTTGACAGCATTGTTCAACAATTGAAATCTAAACAAATAGATTAACTTCCTCCTAGGTCATGCATGACAACCATAATTGTCAGATTTACTTCCTCCTAGGTCATGCATGACAACCATAATTGTGAACCATCCTCTCCATCTCTCACCAACACATACACATGTAGCCTCTCAAATTAGATATGTACACATATAATAGAAGAAGAAGCATAACACAAAAAAAAAAAAGAGTCATAGATGGGAGAAGAATATCACAATCAAAAAGGAAAAATTAAAAGGGCAAAAGGAAAAAAATCAAGGTACAAATAGAAAAAGGCAAACCCGATACTCCTTTGCTACCAAATTCTCTATCTATAATCTTTCAATTTCCTCTTATGCGAACCATAAAAATCCCACCCTCTCATTTCATCTTGTTGATTCTAGTGACTATAAGGCAATCGAAGAGGGGAAGAAGTAACATAGGTACTTTTAAAGATATTGAAATTTATTGCGAGTTTTTTCTTAGATAATTTATTTCGTTAGTCATCAAACTATGGTCAAAATTCTATTGTAATTTTGAAAAGTCAATTTTATAAAATCAAGTTACTTAACTATTATTAGTGTTGTAATTAACAAAATCCAACCAATTGATAAATTTTAGGCCATTAATGTAAAGAAATAACAAAATTTTATATTTTAAAAACAATGAGGTGTTCCTTGTAAGGACAAGTAATCTAATGAAGTGGCATAATTTGCCATAAAAATTAATTATTTTAAAAAATTCATCATTTTAAAAAGAGTTAAATACTATGATCCCCTAGATTTTTTTCCCATATTATACTATTTAGTCCTTTAGTTCTATATACTATAATAAAACATCCATATATTTTTACTCTATTCAATGACTTAATCATTTTGTTAAATTTTATGTTAAAATAGTATAAATATTTTATCCTTATTTTTATATTAAACTAGTGAAATAAACCACGAGTTGCTGCAAGTAATAAAAATTTTTAAAAATGCAACAATTATAGATTATATTAAAATTGCAAGAAAAAAAACTAATTTGATTTATTGAGATAAATATTTTCAAAACTCTTATAAAAAAAATAATTTTCAACCTAAAAATATAACACAAATTTTCCAAATCTATACATATAAAGCCAAAAAAAAAACTTCTAGATGTTGTAAAGTTCAAATTTTCAAACTTTGATCTTAACTTTGATTTTATTCTTGCAAAATTCAAAACAAAATAAAATTAAGAGATAGAAAAATCTACCAATTTGAATAATAAATTTTTAGAGTGTAAATGTAGAATTTAAAAACAAACTATCAAAATCAAATAGTTCATTGAAAATATGGTCAATCTTTTTTGTTCAATAATCTATTGTCCTTCCTATATTTAATTATTGATAAAAGAATAATTAAACTTGAATTGGATCCCATCATTCGTGAAATAGGCAATTAGCATTCCTATTTCTGGCTCATAGGCTGTCATCATGAACTGTGTTGAAAACACTTCCTGCTTCTAGAGGCAGAGATCTTTCGAAGCTCGTCTTAATTGTTTTGTCTGATCTTCTGTTCTAAATAGAAGGTAGATTTATACTATATTAAATGTCTCGTAACCCCACTTAGACCGTGACCCGTGTTAGGGAATGAATAGCTTAAGACCTCCGAAACTTGTAGCAAGCCTATTTTATTTTATTCTCAACTAATCTTTAATTAATAATTATTTAGATTTCACAAATATAATAAATGACATTTACCATGATTACATTGCAAGTTCACAGTATATACTAATAGTTAAATATTGCAAGAGATGGACTCAGTCCCTACAATCTATGCCAATATGGTAAAAATAGACATAGTACTTACATTTATAATATTTATCAATATACAAGTCTTACTACATCAAATTATGGAGTTTTAGAATTTGAATAAGTTAGGAATGAACATTATATCATATGCCAATGCAGATGAAGGATTACGAGGCTACCAAAAATAATTTATCGAGTCAGCTACTACTTGAAAAATTAATTGAGACAGTTAGTTTCAAGAGTGAAAGAATATTATATACTTTTATAACCTATTAGGTGAACATGCATTATACATTAACATGAATCATACATAGTAAATATGCACGCATTGATTGATCCATTTACATACATATATAATTCATCAACAAGGTTAAGCAAATGAAATGAGAACAAGAGTAAAACCCTATACTCCAATACTAATAGTCATTAAGCCTTCTTATTCCAAATTGATTAGCACTCAGAGAGCAAGCTTGTCTAAGGTCGCTAATTAGTTCACTTATTCAAATATATCATCACCTAGAGAGCAAGCTCGACTAGAGTGCTCATAATCTCATCATGTCATAATAGTTTAATAGCTTAAACCTATAGAGCAAGTTCAACTAGGTCACTATCATATCATAATATCTTAATATCTTAAGTACAGAGAACAAGCTCAATTAGGACATTATCATCTCATAATATTTTAATATCCTAAGCCCATAGAGCAAGCTCTCCAAGGCACTATTATATCATAATATTTTAATATCCTAAGTATAAAGAGTAAACTTAACCTGGGTATTATTATATCATAATATTTTAATATCCTAAACCCAGAGATCAAGCACAACTAGTGCATTATTATATCATAATATTTTAATATCATAAGCCCATAAAGCAAGTTCAACCAAGACACTTCTCAATCACAATAATTTATATCTGATCAAACCAGTGCACATTTGATCCTAAT
The DNA here is from genome assembly GCA_949677035.1 of Omphalea diandra. NCBI lineage: Eukaryota > Viridiplantae > Streptophyta > Magnoliopsida > Malpighiales > Euphorbiaceae > Omphalea > Omphalea diandra. Next base: position 3,508 of record CATIWR010019434.1, on the reverse strand, counting down.
GTAATCCATCAGGTAGCATGTTCTATTAAAACTGTCAATCCATAATCACATCAATATGATAAATGATTATACACACATATAATCATATAATGTAACATCAACAACAATATTCATATGCAACAAAAGTTAGGTCAAGCTAGTACGCCATAAAAGTATAAAATATTAACTCAAAAAAACTCAAAGATTGTGAAATGCTCCTAGCTTATAGTGGTGCAAACTGGGTAGCAGGAGAGTTTCAAAAGAGAAACATAATTTATTAGAACCAATATAAAATATTATCCCTAGCCTAACTTCTAATATTATTATTCTTCCTAAATCCTCATTTTATTTCCCACCGAAATTTTTAACAAAATTTTAGCAGCATTTCCCCTAAAAACTAGACATTACCCTTCCCTTAAATGAGTCAATTTCCTATAAAAACACTTCTATAATATATATATCAACATCATTCAATTCAAGTCGGGTCTCCAAACTTCTCATAAATCATGACCAAACATATTACATAATCCTATAATTAATAATTCTGTTATCAACATAATTTTCAACAATTATAAACACTCATACAATAGTAATTAACTTCATTAATAATTATATCAACACATTAATTTATTTTCGATTAATCAACAATAATTTTCAATAATCATATAATTAACAATATATTTAATTAAACTAATTGATTATATTAATTAAATAATTATAAACACTATATCCAAATTCTCAATAATAGATTAAATATATATATATATAATATATATTGCTCAATGCTAATTACTCAAATCTTTATTAGGCTTAAGGTATTAATTAAATAATTAAAGATAACCAATCAATCAAGTGTGTGTGTATTATTTATTCAATCTAACTACTAGTTAAATATTTTCCTCAATTCATTATCATATACATAATTCTCATACTTCAACTTCCATTATTAATTTTTATAACTTCTATTAAATGAACTCACTTCTATTAATTTATCCAACTCTTATAATCAAGTCCAATAATTTGATTTAATCCCAGCAAATTCTCTAATATTCATCATTTAATTCTAAAATTCTATTTTAATCACAATATCATTAAATAACACCCAATAATCATCATTTATTGTTATTAATCTCTTTAAATCTAATTAAATCCTCCATTTTAGCAAACTTTCTCAACTCATAATTAAATCTCAAATTAAATTAATTACCTTTATAATTATTTTGTTAACTCTATAAAATAACTTTAATAATTCTATAATCTTTAATAATTGTATTAATTCTAATTAATTTCTCTAATTAAAATAAACTCTATTAATTCTCATTACATTTACTAATTAATTGCCATCATTATATATTTATTTAGTCTACTTTCACGTTATTGAATATCCAATAAAATATTAATTCCAAAATTTTAGACCCAACTATTTATTGCAAAATAGATAAAATTCATAAAATCTTACTGAGATACTCATAATTCATAAAAATTACACCAACGCAACTAGGATGAAGAGGAGAATGTTTTGTCCTTATTTGCCCTCTGGGCCTTCCAAAACTGCTTTCAAAGCCGCCACCTATGGTGGTAGGAGTTCGTCGCTGGTGATCGTTGAGAAAATGACGAAAGCTATATTGTAAATCATCTTCCCAGAAGTTCATAGCAACATATGTCATCATCATGTGAGCTACCATTTGTTTGACATCTTAAAAACAATTGAGCTTTCACCCAAATTTTGACTGGGCACTACATCATTGTCCAACCTCTGTTCTAGACAAAGTAGGTATCCATGGAAAAGGGCTTTCCATATTAACTTGAATCATTGAAAACGAACTACGATTATAGCTGTTTAAAAATTCTACCTCTGTTTTTGCCCATTTTGCATTGTCATCGCTATTAATGTATTTTCCAACCGAACTAACCTAACCAGTTGGCCGCCCTTCTCTCTGTCTTCCTCCCTCTATCACGAATTTATGGTGTGAGACATAGGTCCTGCACTTGGCAAAATGGCAAGTTCCCTTTTTTAAAAAAGATAATATTATTAATTATTATAATATAATAGTTATAATTCTTGTAATTGAAATGTTCACCATGCAATACTTACACATTTTACGATTAAAATCTCTACATGCAAACATTTAAATTTTATAATATTAAATTTTTTAATGATCATTAAATTTAATTTCACAAAATACATAAATTAATTTAAATTAAATTAATCTTTTAAACATAGATATAATAATTTCATTTAAATAAGTTAATATTAATTTATTTAAATTAAATAATAAATCATCCTTAATCAATTATTTCATAACACAAAAATATTTCTCAAAAATTTATTTAATCTCTTAAAATTAATAAAATTTTCTTACATAATGATTTTCGTAAATAATTATATTAACATAAATAATTCAAATCCTTCATAATTAAATAGATCATATTTTTTTAATAACATCATTACTCTATATTAAATTTATACTTAAATAACTAATTTATATCTTTAAATTCTTAAATTATTGAATATATCTTTGAATTCTTAAATTATTGAATATATTACCACCAACTTGTTAAATTTAAACCCTTAAATATATAATGTTTACCAAACATAACTTATTAAACTTAATTTATAATATATAATATAATCTTAATTAAAATAATAATCATATAGTATAAGCTTAATTAAAATAATAATCACACTAATATAAAATTATTTATCTTTAAAATATTAATATCTATTAATTCTAATAAATCACTAAAAACCATAATCACATATACTGAAATAAATCTAAAATCTACTTAGAAAATATTTCACCTCTTTTTAAAATTAAATTCACCACATTGTTCATTGCATATATATATAAGAATTCAAATCGTTTTTCTTGATAAAAATTTACTCTTACAATCCGTTTGGATATTGGAATTTAACTTAGAATTGAAATTGATATTTAGAATTGGGCTCTTAAATTATGTTTATGATGTTTGGGTAGTCCATTAGGAATTGGAGTTGTGATTTCGTAATAATTCTGTTAGTTTTAAAATATCAAGCCCAATTTATTTTGTAATTCTGGACTTAGAGGCTGAGAATTAGAATTATAACCCCTATTTGATTTGAAGATTTATAAATGATTGTAATGGATTGGAGTGGAATGGATGATGTTCCAAAAGTTTTTTAAATCTTTCCAAACTCATCCAAATTCATATATTGAAACACCTCACATGGGTTTGAAAATGAAAAGATGATTTTGCCCTCGTTTTAGGGCTTTTGGCCAAAATGTGTTCTCTTCTTTTCTTTTTTTTGACTTTTTTCATTTTTTCGTTTTTATTTTAATTTAATGATAATAATAATCAAAATTATATTAATATAATAATCAAAATTCCTATAATTAAAATCTATGCTCAAAATATTTAATTTTCATAAAATTAAATTCTTCATCCATAATTAAATTAATTTTCATAAAATATATAAATTAACATGTTTATATTAATTCTCTTAAATATAAATATAATATTTTCACTTAAATAAATTAACATTAAATTT